>SNQJ01S0006566.1:136194-152247 GCA_010110895.2 Picea sitchensis | reverse complement strand
ATAAAATCCTTATGATATCTCTATCATCCTAATATCTCTCACTCACTCCAAAACTCTCGATATATCTTATTAGAAGTAGATCTGATTACAATAATATCCAATCCTCACATACAAGCCTTCTAGAATTCCTATCAAACTTAGGAATTTACAATAATTTAAACAATTAAATTTAACTAGGGAACCAACTCCCTTGTAAATGAATACCCCCTAGGTCTTGTCAAAGATACTAGGTTTTGGAGGTAGGATGCTACTGCATCATTATACATGGAAAGGCATGGCATGGCATGGAAATGAAAGGTATGGAAAGGCATGGAATGGAATGGCAAGGTAAGGCATGTTATGACATGGAAAGGTGAGAGCTATTTGATTTATGATTTTGAAATAATTGGTAAGAGATATTTGATTTATGAATTTGAAATAATAGCATATTTATATCATATTGATCAAATCTCTATCCATTTGAATATAGAGAGACCAACTTAGCATAAAAGCATTATTTTTCATCACTCATTTCTTTATCAATAGAGGCATAGAATAAATCCTCATTTTTCATAACTTATTGTTCTAACAACAGAAGAAACTATCAAATCAAAGTGTTCACTTGGATATAAGAATCATTACTACAAGAAGCGAAATATAGACATAGTAAACAAGAGTCCATTGAAGACAAGAAGGGTTGAGAGGGTAGGGAAATCTCTAAAACACTTGTATAACAATGTGTGGAAATAAAAAAATTGCAAATAACATGCCTATAATATAATTGAAAAGGTTAAAATTATTAAAAATATAGTAAGCCATAGTTTCATAATAGTAAGGCATGGCATGGAAAGGAAAGGCAAGGCATGGAATAGTATGGCATGGAAAGTAAAGGCATGGCTTATCAAAGAAAGGAAAGGCAAGGCATGATAAGGAATGGCAAGGAATGGCATGGAAAGGAAAGGCATGGTATGGCCTGGCATGGCAAGGAAAGGCATGGCATGGAAAGGCAAGGCAAGGAATGGCATGGCAAGGAATGGCATGGCAAGACATGGCATGGAAAAGAAAGGCATGGGATGGAAAATCATGGCATGGAAAAGAAAGGCATGGGATGGAAAAGCATGGCATTGAAAAGAAACACATGGAATGGAATGGAATGGAAAGAAAAGGCATGGAAAGGCAAGGCATGGCATGACAAGGAAAGGCATGGCATGGCATGGCATGGAAATGAAAGGAATGTCTTCAAAAGCCAAGGCAAGGCATGGAAAGGAAAGGCATGCCATGGAACGAAATGGCATGGAAAGGAAAGCCATGGCATGGTAAGGAAAGGCATGACATGGCATCACATCGAAATGAAAGTCACGGCTTGGAAAGTTAAAGCAAGGCAAGGCATGGCAAGGAAAGTCATGGTGTTGGTTGCTTCTTGACTGTGTGGGGTTTATCAGACCTAGGGTTCAGGTTGATCGTGACCAAAAAAACCCTCAATACCTGGGCCCTTTTGACATCACTTTCTTGTGTAGATGAAGTCTCACCCAAGGTATCTATTGGGGATGAAAGAACCAGGTTTCTACAATAGTAAGGGAAAGGGAGGGTGATGTTTGAATCATTCTTCCTGATATTAACTTAAGTATGTTCATGATTATTACCTAAACTATCACATACATACATGAACATTCCATCATAACCAATTCATAGACTAAATTCATTCTACGGAGTATATCATCATCCATGAATTCATAAACACAAGTAAGAACATAAGACACAATATCCTTTCTAAACTCCCTCTTTATTCATCTTCTATTAGACTATTGCATTCATAACCTTAATTCTCTTTCATGCACACACTCTCACACTTACATATGAAGATATCTATATATATCTCCATATATCTCTATATGTGTTTATATGTCTATCTATATATCCCAATCATGTTACATATTTATACCCCAAAATATAGGGTTTCAAGTTATATTCTTATCTATCCCAAAATAACCTGTTACAATGCATGGTATAGCCAACTTCAGTTAATTGGCTATTTTCCTTCTTCTACTTCTTTTTATTTATACAAAAATTTTGTTGTCCTTTTATTTATGTAAAGTTTCACTATCTTCGTTTGTGCTTCCTTTTCTCGCTCGCTTGCTTTATTCTTTCGTCTTTCCACTATCTCCATCCTTCACGTCCTTCTGCACCCTTTTTTATCTTCTGCATGTGTCCCTTTTTCTGCGTGAGTCCTTCCTTCTATGTGATTCCTTCCTTTTGTGTTATTTCTTCATACTTATATTCTTCCCAAAATTATTTCCAAAACTACATGTCCAATAGGCCCCCAACACTCACTTGTGGCTCATCTCGAGCCACTCAGGCCTGTTGCCTATTATTCCATGTTGCAATGAAGTGTTGCATAACATCCTTAGCCTCTTTGACCTTTGGGATGATGGTGGCCTCTTTGGTGGTGATCTCCTCGGTGGAATGCTTAGTCATATAATGTAGTTTATTCTTTGTATCAACCATGACATGCTTTACCTTCTCCTGGATGATGGCCAAATCTCCAATAATATTGACCGCTTCCTCCTACCTAGGTGCAATTCTTTGTTGCATGATCTTCTACTAATCTCTCAGTCACTCTACTTCAACATATGCTTGGCGCTACACCAAAATGGCCACCATGTGCTCACCCAGTGGAAATGTTGTCGCATTTTCGGTTGCCTCATTGGCCTGTGCTTGTGCTGCTCGCAATTTGGCCTCTATGGCTTGCATTTCTGTGTCCTCCATGAGTTCTTCCTAGACTTTGGAAATTTCCTCACAAATTCATGTGCAGTCATATTCAAATTTCTTAATCATGAAAATTTTTATTATTGTCGTCCACATTCTACCCTTACGAACCTTGGGTGGCGTGCTTGGTGTGGTTTGTTGTTGGAGATCTAGGACCTTCTCTCAAAATCTCTTCATAACATCCCCAGTTTTCAACAACTTTTCCTCCATGGTTTCCTCGACGACCAAGGGGGCTTCAGGAACTTGCTTGTATAACTTTTGGACTGTGACCTCTGTCCTCTGTACCATAGCATCTGCATCATCCTTCTCCTTTTAAAATTTATTTTTCCTTTCTTCTCCATTCTCTTGGGTCTTCAAAATTTCTTCCATTCTGTCTTCCAGTTCTTTATTTTTCTGTAGGGATGTATTATACTACATATCTATGTTGGCTCTTTCATCCCTTAATTTGACTAAGTCTTGGTGTGTAGTGTCACCTCTATGTCGTATCTCTTGCACCAACTACACTTGGAGTTACTCTATCCTATGAATGGATAAGATAGAGACAATGATATTAAGTTGGCCTAAGGCTGCAAGCTGTTTATGCACTTCCCCCACTGGAAACTCTAGCGCGGCTGCCTCAAGTTGTATGGTGGGATACTCCTTGGAGGGTTGGATTAGAGATTATTTAACACCTATCTTAGCTATAATGTGTGTTGTGTATGGGTCATCCCCTATCTTAGGGTCTTTCACCACACATATTGTTTCCAACAGTTGTTGCAAGACAACCAACTGATCCTGGACTTTCTTCTAGTGATATTTGTGCTTTTTCACAGCTTCCCTCGACAAATATTTAGTGGAATAGAGGATCAAGTCCCCAAGGTGCTCCATATAATCATCAGTCAAAATGTAAAAGGGATCCTGTCACTGTGCTTTTGCTTTCTTTCGTGCTCCCCTTGTCTTATCTGACATCACTCTCGGATCTCAATCTTTCCTTTTGAGGCCAACTTCAGGGACATTGCTTTTGTCTAGGTGTTTGTACGTGCCATTTGTGTAGCTCTAATCCTCTTCCTCCTCACTTTTTCCCTTTTATTTGTCCTCCTGGGAGGACTATGGATTTTCAACTGGGTTCTTCTAGTCATCCTCCCAATCATTGATGATGGCATGCACCTCTTCCACTGTTAGCCAATAATTGGTTGGTAATTATTTGATCTAGATTTTATGAGCAGAATGAAATGAATAAATATTATTAACATATTCTTAACACAAAATAACAGAGATACAGTAAAACTGGTTTTCTATTCAATAATGAAATAATTTGAAACTGTAAAATGCAGTGGAAACAAGCTTGTTGGAAAGGTGGCAGCTTATCTCTGAGAAGAGATGCGGCGGCTGCACTCATTCGCAAGAAGATGATTACAATGAGGCTCTGAAGGAATTTTACAATAAAAAGGAATGCCAAAGACCCTAGACATCCAAAAACCTAACACTAGGAGATGAAGCGCCAAAAGTCAGGTGGGCCCCATTTGGGTAAGTTAGTACATTAACTTCCCAGGGCAGTAACTTTTGCATATGATATCTGTTTTAGGCGTATGATAGCCCGTTGGAAAGGTATCCTTGAGGAGATTCATTTTGGGGCCTCAATCATATCGTAGAATATCATTGATAATATTGATAACGAAAAATGACGCAGTTCACGCCACCCAGACACGTCTTCTCTCATAGGATCTTCTTCCTTCTCGCCCGAAGAACCCCAAGGTCCTTCTATTTCCCTATCGGGAAATCTACACCCACAGAAATCTTTCCCCGAGGTCTCCCCTTTACTACCGGGAGATCAGATAAATCTTTCTATCTCGCAAGTTCGTGACTCAAAACCTCCAACTCTTCCTTTCAACCCTTGCAATACTCGACCTGGCGATACGGGTATAGCTCCTTCCTTTATTAGTGCCCCACCATATGCAACTGTGGGTTAGGCTTAAATGTTAGTGCCTCTCGCAACTCGCTCCTTCGGGAGTTTGTGAGTCGAACTCTCGTGCCTCCCTTTGTGGTCCTTCGAGACACGATGGGTCAACGCTGAGTTGACTCCTCCCTTGACAAATTTTGCCACGCGCAACCTCGCAACCTTGCGACCTCACCGGTTGAACCGTCGAGTTTTCACCCTCCTATTCTGCAAATCCCCAAGATGCGAGAATTCAATGGAGTGTTGACTCCTGTCTCCAGGCAGCACGTGTCCACCCATCGACCACGCGGGTCCCACCTTATGCTCTGCCAGGCATCCACACGAACCTCGGCTCTCGACACTTCGTGACTCACGAATCCTAACGCCAATACTTCAGGACTTCTCGCGGCGAGATCCTAAGGTCTTCGTGCCACCTGTATTCCCCTCACTGGCTTCGCTATGGCCCACACAGTCCTCCAGCTATCAGGATATCGCTTCTCTCAGTCTCGCGATCCCCGTGACCAAATTCTTGAGTCTTCTTTCACAAGACGTCAATACACGATCCCATGTGTGGATCCAACGGTCCTCCTACGATCTGGATCCAACGACTATTTTCCTTCTCGCTTCTCACGTCCTTGTGACTTAGAGTACCCAATAATTGGGCTCTCAACCTGCGAACCCCGAGTTCGCGAGATCTCTCGATCTCTGCCACCTATCCTTCTTAGCTGAACGACCCTAATATTATAGGGATATTGCGTATCACGATATCGCGGTTCTTATTGCACAACTTTTGGGGCTTCAACTCGTGAGTCCCCGATACACGATACCACATGTAGATCTGACGACTCCTGTGATTCTGAATCGACGGCTCTGTCCCTCTTGAGCTTCAAACCCTTTGTACCTTCTCGCCGTAACCTCCTTGCACCTCTGCAAGATCTAACGATCCTTGGAACTTCGCAAAATCTCCTCATAGGATTTCGACCATCCGTTCTTCCTTGTGTAACCCACGAAATGAGAAAAGTGTCTCTCTACTAGACTCCTTCACCGCTTCGTCCACCTGTGACGCTTCTCCCTGACTTCTGACAGCAGCTTCCCTACGCTTACCCTTTAGTAAGTTCGAAGGTCTTTTCCTCCTGAGCTTTTCCACAACTTCAGTCTTTAGGAAGAATTCTTTCACGCACTCCTTGTGGCAAATCTTCAATCACGTCTAAGTGTTGAAGTCACTCGACTCTACGCACACCTGCAGCAATAGTCTCCCAAATCTTCTGCTCAGATACACAACTGAGGCTTCCTCCCTTAGTCCGCGCACTCCTTGCATGGCTCTATGCCTAACTACACCTTCGTGACGAATGAGAACAAAAGCTATCTCTCTGAGCCTTCTGTCAATGCACCCCTTGCGGACGACTTCAACTGCACTCCTTGCAGGAATCCTTGCTCAAGTAGAGAAACAATTGCAACTCATTCCACTTCTTCTTAGATTTCAATCTCAACACATGAAATCATATGCACAGCATCTCAAAACAATACATAACAGAAAACAAACGTTCATGAGGATATTATCAATACACACACAGAGAGAACACAAAAACCATGAATCTGAATCAATTTCTTATATTAATTCAAGATCTATACATGGATGTTTTCTACAACTCTCTGCTATTCTCCTATGCTCTTCCTACTCTGAATTATGTTGGCTTCTCTATCTATGTTACAATGTGGAATGAGGGTGTCTATATCCATTTTTCCCTCCTACGCTCTAAAACTGTCTCATCTAAGAATTCAATTCTATCTACCTGCAACTACTACTATAAATGCCTCTGTCTATCTCAGACGAGAGCGTATGGCTCGAGGTCTGATTACATTTTTACCAAGGAACCAAATTAAATGATCTCATTTATGTTTAGCGCATCAACTTCAAGGGAAAATTTAAAAACTTGCGCTGGACGTCTTCCAGCTGCCATCTACTTCCACGTTGGTTTTTCTTGTCGTCAGGGATGCTCCTGCATCATACTCCCTCGCTTGAAAATTTGCATGGGCTCCTGTCCATGAGCTCCTGTATGGTATGTCCATGCTTCAGAATTTTTTCTTCAGTCTCCCAGCTTGCATCTTCAACTGAATGACCCTTCCACTTGACCAAATATTCAAAATATTTGTTCCTTCTAGTTTTCTTACCCACTCGGTTATTCAGTATATGTTCCATCTGTGGCTTCTCTACAACTGGCATCTGCTTCTGCCACTGGACCTCTGGTTGATCATCACTTTCTGCTCTGGCTTCATCAGCTTTATATGGATATAAATATGAAACATTAAATGTCGAAGATATTCCAATCCCATCCGGTAACTCAATTTCATAAGCATTCTGTCCCATTTTCTTCAAGACCTTGCATGGCCCAATTTTCTTCATTTTTAATTTATTATATGTTCCCCTCAGGAAAATTTCTTTCCTCAAATGCACTAGAACTAGATCACCAACCTCAAACTGAAGTTGTCTCCGATGCTGATCTACTCTGCGTTTGTACTCCTGGCTTGATTTCAACAGTCGCTCCTTCACCCTGGTGTGAAGTTCTTTCATCGCTTTAGCGAATTCTTCTGCACTAGCGCTGCTAGTTGCAGTCTGTTCTGAATCCCTCAGTTCAGAAACTCCTCTTGGCTGCATTCCATATACAATCTGAAATGGACTTTTTCCTAGGCTTCGATTTACTGAGTCATTGTAAGCAAACTCTGCCTATGGCAATATATTGTCCCAACTGTTATGGTGCTCCGTCACCAAGCTTCTCAACAAGTCTCCCAGACTTCTGTTGACCACTTCTGTTTGTCCATCCGTCTGAGGATGATAAGTAGAACTAAACATAAAATTAGTTCCTAGCTTCTTCCATAATGTTCTCCAGAAATGCCCTATGAATTTTGTGTCTCTATCTGAAACTATGCTTTTCGGCAATCCATGAAGTCGAACAATCTCCTTGAAGAATAGATTTGCGATGTGAGTCGCATCACTGGTCTTCTGGCATGGGATAAAACGTGCCATCTTGGAAAACCTATCCACTACCACAAAGATGGAATCAACACCTCTTTGGGTCCTTGGCAATCCCAATACGAAGTCCATGCTAATCTCATCCCACGGCTTGTCTGGTATGGGCAATGGTTGATAAAAACTTGTATTCTGCTTTCTTCCCTTTGAATGCCGACAAATCCTGCACCTGCCCACAAACTTCTTGACTTCTGACCACATCCCTGGCCAAAAGTATGACTCGCTCAGCTTTGCAAATGTCTTATCATGGCCAAAATGTCCTGCCAATCCTCCACTGTGCTTTTCCTTCAACAAGTTCTCCCTCATGGAGCAATTCGGAATACACAACTGATTGCCCTTGAACAACAATCCTTCCTGGATCACATACTCTATCCACTAGCTTCTGTCCTTGAGAAATGGATTCTCAGCTGCTTCATAAGCTTCCTTAAAGTCTGGATCATCTGCATACATGTCCTTAAGATCATCAAAGCCTAATGTCCTGACTTTGAACTCTTGCATCAGCAAACTTTTCCTGCTCAAAGCATCAGCCACTTTGTTATCAGTACCCGAAATATGTTTAATTACAAATGTAAAATTATGCATGTATTCTACCCATTTAACATGCCTCTGATTCAACTTTTCCTGTTGGGTCACAAATTGTAATGCATGGTTATCACTATATAAAACAAATTCCTTTGGAATCAAATAATGCCTCCATTTCTTTAATGCCTGTATGATGGCATAGAATTCTTTATCATACGTGGAGTGCTTTTCTTTGGCCTCATTCAGCTTCTTTCTGAAATATGCAATCGGCCTGTCCTCCTGGCTCAAGACTGCTCCTATGGAAAAACCACTTGCATCACATTTTACCTGAAATGTTTTCTGAAAATCCGGCAACACCAGAACCGGTTGCTCTGTAATCTTTCATTTCAATAAATTGAAACCCTTCTCAGCCTCTTCCATCCAGTGAAAATATTTATGTCTTTTCTTCACTGTGTCCATCATTGCTGCACTAATTCCACTGAAATTTCTAATGAATTTTCGGTAGAAACTAGCCAATCCATGAAAACTTCTCACCTCGAAAATATTTCTCAGTGATGGCCAATTCTTGATTACTTCTACCTTATCCGGATCCATCCTCAATTCATTTGCAGATATAACAAACCCCAAATAAATGAGTTCTGTCTTCATGAATGAGGACTTCTTCATGTTTATCAAAAACTTTTCTTGCTGTAATCTCTTCATCACAATAGCCAAATGCTTCAAATGATCAGCCTTTGTCTTGCTAAAAATCAATATGTCATCCAGATACACGATGACAAATTTCCCGATGAACTCCTTCAGGACTTCATTCATCAACCTCATACAGGTACTTGGTGCATTCGTCAAGCCAAACCACATGACAATCCATTCATACAAACCTTCGTTTGTCTTGAATGTTGTTTTCCACTCATCACCTTCTCTCATACGAATCTGATGATATCCACTCTTCAAATCTATTTTTGAAAAAAAAATTGCTCCACTTAAGAAGTCCATTAGATCATCCATGCTCGACAATGGAAACCTGTATCTAATGGTTATTTTGTTAATCGCTCTTGAGTCGGTACACATCCTCCAACCTCCGTCTTTCTTTGGGCTGAGTACTTTCAGAACAACACATGGACTCAAGCTTTCCCTGACCAAACCTTTGTCCAACAACTCCTGGACCTGCTTCTTGACTTCTTCATTTTCTTGTGGTGTCAATCTGTACGCGGCTTTGTTTGGCAAACTAGCTCCTGGTATGAGGTCTATATGATGACTTACACTCCTCATCGGTGGTAATGAACGAGGTAATTCGTCCACTACAATATCAACGAACTCTTCCAGCAGTTCCTGAACTTCCCCTGGTAAATCATCCACTCTTATGCTAGTCAGAACAATTCTCGTCTTTCTGACCACAAAGAATTGTGGATCCTCCTTCTTCTTAACTTCTGTAAGAAGTTCCTTCCCACTCATGAGAAGTACTGTGTTGTTTACCTTTGGTTTCACCTCTTTATCTTCAATTGGACACAACATATGAGTTCTCCCATTCCTTTTCAGGGTATATGTATTCATCCTCCTATCATGAATCACATTTCTATCATATTGCCATGGTCTACCCAACAATAAATGACAGACATACATATGAATAACATCACATAAAATTTTATCATTATATCCTCCTATATTAATGTCAACTAAGAACTGTTTAGTGACATTTACCTGATGTCGCTTCTGTAGCAATGAAACTTTGTATGGACTCGGGTGATCAGTTGTCTCCAGCTCCAGCTTTTCTACCATCTCGGTTGAAACGAGATTATCGGTGCTTCCACTGTCCATGATGACCTTGCACACTCTATCCTTGGTCTTGCAAGCAGTCCTAAAAAGACTATTCCTCTGTGTTGAATTCTCCATCTCTTTATTTGGCATCAAAAGGACTTTCCGCATCACTAGCGATCTTTCGCCTTCAGCGTAATCTGTCTCAACATCTCGCCTCTGTGCCTCGATGATGTGAGTCTCTCCAGTTTCTTTCTTTTTCTCTGGACACTCGAATGACTTGTGTCCATTTTTTCCACATGTGAAGCATGTGATTACTCCACCTCTTCCCCTTCCTCTACCTCTGGTACGAGGAAACCTATTATTATCAGCATATCCTCCTCTCTGCTCAGTATGTTGTTCTCTTTATTCAGCATATCGCCCTAGCTGTGAACTTCCACCTCTCTCTTTCTGAGTATGAGGTTTCTTCCAGTCATCCTTGGGCTTCTGGTATTTATCTTGGGCAACTTATTTGCCTTTGGGCTGACTCCTGCCTCGGCCTTGTTGACCTTGCTTACGGCTCGGCTTCTCTTCATCTTTCAAAGCCATTTGATAGGCATCCTCCACCATTCGTATGGTTGCCATATTTATTTCATCTTGAATTTCATACCTCAGGCCATTCATATACCTGGCTACCTTTTCATCATTGATTTCACGATGACCTGCCCTGATATTCAACCTGTAAAATTCCTCAGTATACTCCTTCACTGTCATCAGCTTCTGTCTCAGGTTCTGCATCCTTCTGAACAGAGAAATTTGATAGTCCCTGGGAATGAATTTTTCCTTCATCTTTGCAATCATCCTGTCCCAGCTCTTAATTTTCTACTTGCCTTGGCAACGCCTATCAGCTTGCAGCTCATCCCACCATAGGGCTGCATGTCCTTTTAATATTGTGACAGTGTGCCTGACCTTCTTATATTCTTAGATATCTTCATAATCGAAGTAAGTGTCTAGAGCTCTAATCCAATCTAGCAGCTCTTCCGCATCCAGATTTCCCTCATAAACTGGAATCTCCATCTTTACCTTTGTACTCATTCTTGCAATATCTTTTAGTAAGCGTTCACTCGCTGCATCTTCTGCTGGGATTTCTCCTTCTCCGTGTCCAGCATCCTCTTCATATTCGGATTCACTGATATCTCCTACATCAGCTTTGCGCCTTTTTTTTTATCTCCATGTCCTCCATTCTGGCACGAAGATTTCGCACTTCTCTCTCCATGTCTGGATTCTGCACTTGCCTACCTCTTTCTCTGGACAATTCCCTTTCCTCCTCTGGATCGAGTGATTGTCTACCCCTTCTCCTTGGAAGCATGGTGAATTCTCCTTGTCCTCTGCTACAGAAAGAAAAGAAGCTTTTCTAAGCTCTGATACCACTTTGATGTGTGTATCAGAGTGCTCTCTTATCTCCTCCTGCATCTCTTACCTGAAATATATAGACAAGTAATAAGCTTCGATACCACCTGATGCAGTTCGTGCCACCCAGGCACGTCTACTCTCACAGGATCTTCTTCCTTCTCACCCGAAGAACTCCAAGGTCCTTCTATTTCCCTATCAGGAAATCTGCACCCACAGAAATCTTTCCCCGAGGTCTCCCCTTTACTACTGGGAGATCATCGAAATCTCGCTATCTCATGAGTTCGTGACTCAAAACCTCCAACTCTTCCTTTCAACCCTTGCGATACCTGACCTGGCGATACGGGTATAGCTCCTTCCTTTATTAGTGCCCCACCACATGCAACCGTGGGTTAGGCTTAAATGTTAGTGCCTCTCGCAACTCGCTCCTTCAGGAGTTTGTGAGTCGAACTCTCGTGCCTCTCGTTGCGGTCCTCCGAGACGCGATGGGTCAACGCTGAGTTGACTCCTCCCTTGACGGATTTCACCACTCGCAACCTCGCAACCTCGCGACCTCGCCGGTTGAACCGTCAAGTTTTCACCCTCCTATTCCGCGAATCCCCGAGATGCAAGAATTCAACGGAGTGTTAACTCCTATCTCCAGGCAGCACGTGTCCACCCGTCGACCACGCGAGTCCCACCTTATGCTCTACCACACGTCAACACAAACCTCGGCTCTCGGAACTTCGCCACTCGCGAATCCTAATGCCAATACTTCGGGACTTCTCACAGCGAGATCCCAAGGTATTCGTGCCACTTGTATTCCCCTCACCAGCTTCGCTATGTCCCACATAGTCCTCCAGCTATCAGAATATCACTTCTCGCAGTCTCGCGATCCCCATGACCAAATTCTCAAGTCTTCTTTCGTGAGACGCCGATACATGATCCCACGTGCAGATCCAACGGTCCTCCTACGATCTGGATCCAACAGCTATTTTCCTTCTCACTTCTCGCATCCTCGTGACTTAGAGTACCCAATACTTGGGCTCTCAACCTGCGAACCCCGAGTTCACAAGATCTCTCGATCTCTGCCACATGTCCTTCTCAGATGAATGGCCCTGATCTTGTAGGGATATCGTGTATCGTGATATCGTGGTTCTTGTTGCAAAAATTTTGGGGCTTCAACTCATGAGTCCCTGATACACGATACCACGTGTAGATCTGATGGCTCCTGTGATTCTGAATCGATAGCTCTATCCCTCTTGAGCTTCAAACCCTTCGGACCTTCTCACCATAACCTCCTTGCACCTCTGCAAGATCTAACGATCCTCGAAACTTCGCGAAATCTCCTCAGAGGATTTCGACCATTCTTTATTCCTTGTGTAACCCACAAAATGAGAAAAATGTCTTTCCATGAGACTCCTTCATCGCTTCGTCCACCTGTGACGCTTCTCCTCGACTTCTGACAGCATCTTCCCTATGCTTACCCTTCAGTAAGTTCGAAGGTCTTTTCCTCCTGAGCTTTTCCACAACTTCAGTATTTAGGAAGAATTCTTGCACGCACTCCTTGTGGAAAATATTCAATCACGTCTAAGTGTTGAAGTCACTCGACTCTACGCACACCTGCAGTAGCAGTCTCCCAAAGTTTTTGCTCAGATACACGACTGAGGCTTCCTCCCTTAGCCTGTGCACTCCTTGCACGGCTCTATGCCTAACTGCACCTTCGTGATGAATGAGAACAAAAGCTATCTCTCTGAGCCTTCTGTCAATGCACCCCTTGCGGACGACTTCAACTGCACTCCTTGCAGGAATCCTTGCTCAAGTAGAGAAACAATTGTAACTCATTCCACTTCTTCTCAGATTTCAATCTCAACACATGAAATCATATGCACAACATCTCAAAAAATACATAATAGAAAACAAACGTTCATGAGAATATTATCAATACACACACAGAGAGAACACAAAAACCATGAATCTGAATCAATTCCTTCTATTAATTCAAGATCTATACATGGATGTTTTCTACAACTCTCTGCTATTCTCCTATGCTCTTCCTACTCTGAATTATGTTGGCTTCTCTATCTATGTTACAATGTGGAATGAGGGTGTCTATATCCGTTTTTCCCTCCTGCGCTCTAAAAATGTCTAATCTAAGAATTCAATTCTATCTACCTGCAACTACTACTATAAATGCCTTTGTCTATCTCAGACGAGAGCGTATGGCTCGAGGTCTAATTACATTTTTACCAAGGTGCCAAATTAAATGATCTCATTTATGTTTAGCACATCAACTTCAAGGGAAAATTTAAAAACTTGCGCTAGACGTCTTCCAACTGTCATCTGCTTCCATGTTGGTTTTTCTTGTAGTGAGGGATGCTCCTGCATAAAAAAACCTTCATTTAGGCCCTCAAAATGGCCCTGGAAGTGAAAACTGCTAAAAATAGTAAATTGCCAAAATTACTAGAAAACTGTTTTGAGCTAGTTGGAAAATGTGGGTGGCCATTGATATCCATCTAGATCAATCCTCCCTCCTTAGGAAGAAAGGGTATTCAAGTTCCCTTGATCTATGTGTCCACAATCTGATCGTTGGATGCCTATTGGATGCAGTCGGGGTTGATCTCTGTTGGTTTTAGCTGTTCTGCTACGTCTAAGATGTCCAATAATGGTGGGAAATAAGGGTGAAGGAGATCCTCATTCAACACTGGGTGAAGGCCAAGGAAAGGAGGAATGTTGAGCTCAAAAGAATTGCCCCCCATGGCCTTGGTGATGGTGTACAACCCATAATGGAGTGGGCGAAGCTTCCGATGGGGTCCTATAAGGCATTCTTTCTGCAATTGCAACCAAACTTTGTCTCCCACTTGAAACTTATGTGGCACCCAATGTTGATCATGGTGTTGTTTGTAATTGTCAGTAGACTTCTGTAGGATATCTTGAACCTATTAGAGGATGTGCTAGATCTTCTCAATGAGACAGGTGTCTTTGTTAGCTTCAGTTGGAACAGGAGATGAGTCAGTCGAGGTGACCACAAGGGGAAGTGCAACATCTATGGGACCCATTGGTTGGAATCCCAACCCCACATAAAAGGGGTTATGGCCAGTTGAGCTATGCAGGGCTCAGTTGTAGCTATGTTGGACATAGGGAAGGATCTCATCCTATGTGTGAGGGTTCTTTTAATTATACATGCGAAGGATATGCACATCCATTTGATTTACGACCTTGGTTTGGCCATTTGTCTGGGGGTGGAAGGTCGTGGATTTGGTTAGCTTGGTGTCCAACAGTGACCAGAGGCTTGACCAGAATGTGTTGAGAAATCAAATGTCCCTATCTGAGACAATGGTTTGTGGGATTCCAAAATGTACCCATACCTGTTCAAAGAAGATCTTGGTAGAGACCTCTGTTGTGATCCTCTTCTTATAGGAAACTAGAATTGCCATCTTAGAAAAGAGGTCAACAACCACAAAAAAACAATCATTTTCTCGCTTGGTGGATGGGAGGCCCGACATGTAGTCTATTGAGATGGATTTCCATGGCCTGTCAGGAGTAGGAAGAGGGTTTTATAGGCCATGTTTCTTAGTGGTCAGATTGGCAATAGCACAGGCAGTGTAGGACCTGATATACTTGTTGACCACCTATCGGAGTTTCATCCAATATAAATGTTTCTTTAGAATCGCCACTGTCTTTTCGATGCCGAAGTGTCTTGCCACCTGACTATAGTGGGATTCCCATATCATCTTCAATCGCTTGCTTGATGGAACACATATATGGCCCAGATGACACAACAACCCATCCTGAAGGTAGAAATTATCGACAACTATGTTTTCACCCAACATTTGGTAGGTGGTGGTGAAGCCAGGGTTTGTCTCATAGAGTTGTGGCCATCCAAAGGTCTCATGGCCACAAGAGTCTAGCACCGTGGTCAGTACCGCGACTGGTGGTCTGCTAAGGAAATCAGTGACGTGATTGGTGCTTCATGTTTTATACTTGATGTTGAGGTGGAATTGCTGCAAGTATGTAGACCACTTTTTATGGTGGTAATTCTACAATTTTCCTTGTGTCTACATAAACTACAATGGCTTATGATCAGTGTGGATGATTGTCTCCTTCCCAATAATGTAATGTCTCCACTGGCGGAAGGCTTGCACAATGGAGTAAATTTCTTTGTCGTAAGTAGGGTACTTACGGACAACATCGAATAATGTCTCACTATGATAGGCCATAGGGTGGTCATGCTGAGTGAGAACAATGCCCATAACATAGTTTAAAGCATCTGTATCGATCTCAAAGGAATGTTGCAGTTCTAGTAGTGAACGTACTGGGGATGATCACAAGTGCTACTTCAAATCATCAAACGCTTATTGTTGGGATCGGCCGCACACAAATATTTCCTTACCACCACCCCTGGTGATTTGGCTAAGGGCCCATGCAATATGGGATAATCCCAACACAAACCTGTGATAGAAATTGGCAAGGCCCAAGAAGCTCTGAAGCTCAGTGAGTGTGGTTGGGGCTGGCCAGTCACAGATGACTTGGATCTTGGATGGATCCACATGTACACCATGCTGACCAATGATGTAGCCCAGGTAATGGACCCTGTCCATTCCAAAGGAGCATTTTTCCAAGTTAGCGTATAGCTTGTGCTGCCGCAGGGTGTGCAAAACCTATTGAATATGCTACAAGTGTTTGGCCCAAGTCTTGCTGTAAATGAGAATGTCAACCAGAT
>SNQJ01S0006566.1:108050-136138 GCA_010110895.2 Picea sitchensis | reverse complement strand
AAAGTGGCCGGAGCATTTTTCAAACCAAAGGGCATGACCAACCATTCAAAAAGGCCTTCCTTTGACTTGAAGGCGATCTTCCATACATCTGTCTGTTCTATCGTGACCTAGTGGTAGCCAGGCTTCAGATCAATCTTACTGAAGTACTTATCCCCCATGATTTGATTAAGGAGGTCGTCAATTCAGGGAATCAGGTACCAGTTTCTGACTGTGATTTTATTAAGAGCCCGATAATCAATGTAGAGTCGTCAGGTTCCATATTTCTTCTGTACCAGTGCGATTGGGATCCCGCAAGGTGATGAGATGGGAAAGATGTGCCCCTTGTGGAGCAGTTCTTAGATTTGTCACTTGATATCCTCATTCTCTAATAGAGAGCAATGATAGACTAGCCCATTTGGCAACAGTGCACCGGGGGTTAGATCGATGGGGTTCTTGACCTGGCAGTGCAGATTTACCCCAGTAGGTTAGGAGAAGATATTTGAGTATTCTTCCATGAACTTATCTACTTGCTTCTACTGTGTGGAGAGGTCGGCCACAGAGACCCTAGATGTGGCTGTGATCTTCACTTATTCTAAGAGTGAATCATGAAGAAGACAAACTTCCCCATCTGAGAGATGACCTTCCTGCATTACTCAGCAGAGATCAAGGAAATAGCACTAGTTGGGACTGCCTCAGATATCCTATACAATTTCATCTTCAAAGTAATAATAACACTACGAGGCCTAGACTCATATACAACATAACATTTCCATAAATAAGGTTGGCCCAAAATAACATGACAAACTTTGAGAGGAGCAACATCACACAATGCCTTGTCTTTGAAGGGCTTGATGTTGTATGACAATTGACACTATTGGATGATGCGGAGATCACTCCTTAGCGGAGCCATCCAATGGTGTAGAGTTTTGGGTGAGGCATTTTGGGTAGGGCCAGTTGCTTGAGGACCTATGCAGAGATGAGTTTCTTATGGATACCGCTATCAATGATGAAGTGCAGCGAGGTGCCTTTTACCCACATTTGCAAATGGAAGAGGCGCTCTCCTTCTTATGGCTCATCTGGTTCACCAGGATGGAGCTTTGTGGTAGAAACGATGGCATTGGGTTTTGCATCAATGATCCATCTTCCCCTTTCTAGTTTTGGCTCAAAATTAGAATATGCATATGATTCATAGGCTTTCACTTCAGCCACCAGTGACTGCTTTGAGTGACAATCAACAGTGTTATGCCAAGAGCTCTTATGGAAGTCACACCACTTCCCAGTATCTTTCTTTGTCTTTCTAGTGTCCTTCTTTTCTTGTGGCTTGGACTGGTTGTACTGATACTGTACATATTTGTTCTATCCTTTTTTCTGTGGGTTGGGGCCTCCCTTTCTTGGCTTTTGTTGTGCGGGGTTCCCAGGCCCAAATTTCCATGTCTTTTGTTTGAGCTTCTGCTCGATTTTGATGGAATATGGGTAGGCTGCGCCCAAGGACGAGATGTCTAGAAATTCCATTTCAATCTGGATGTATCTATGCAGAGCACCACGATACTTGAGAACTAGATGTCGCTCCAAATCTTTGATACCCAACTTGCTACACAAGGTATGGAAGATATTTGTGAAATATGGCACTGCTTGGTCTCTTTCTTGCTACAGTGTGGTCCATTTGGTATATAAGTCATCATAACTTCTGACAGGGTAGTATTGTTCCTTAATATCATCCCTAAAGGAATCCCAGGTGGATGTGACTATAAATAATGAGGGTTCCTCTGTTTCCTTTTTCTCACAGAATGTTTCCCACCAATCTTTGACATGGGGGACGACTTTGAGGAGCGCAAAAGTAATATTTTCTCTATTCAAGAAGTTATGGAAAGAAAAATACCCTTCTAGATGATTCAACCACTTGTCTACAACATCTACATCTACACAACCTTCAAATATATGAATATCAAAGTTTATTTGTACCTTGAAGGGGGTGGTGCCTCCACTCAAAGAAGTTGTGTCGCCTGGTGGTAGCCGCCGAAGGATTTGCGCGAAACTATCCATCATCTCGTTCCTCTGTTGCATGAGTGATTCCTCAATCAACAGTTTGAAAGGATATCCTGTCCCATCATATTTATTTTCTCCTGCCATGAGTGGTCGCTTGGGCATGTGAGAACTTTTGTCCTCAAGAAAAACAAGCTCAAGAACCAACTCTTTGTACTCTGACCTCATTGGGGACATGCATTAAGACGACAAGGAGCAGACCGCTCTGATACAACTGATCCAGATTTTATGAGAAGAATGAAATGAATACAGATTATTAATATATTCTTAACACAAAATAACAGAGATACAGTAAAAATGGTTTTCTATTCAATAATGAAATAAGCTAAAACTATAAAATGCAACGGAAACAAGCTTGCTGGAATGGTGGCGTCTTATCTCTGAGAAGAGATGTGATGGCTATGCTCATTCTCAAGAACATGATTACAATGAGGCTCTGAAGGCCTTTTAAAATAAATAGGAATGCAAAAAACCCTATACATCCAAAAACCTAACCTTAGGAGATGAAGCACCAAAAGTCATGTGGGCCACGTTTGTGTAAGTTAGTACATTAACTTCTCAGGGTCATAACTTTTGCATACGATCTCTGTTTTAGGAGAATGACAACCCGTTGGAAAGGTATCATCGAGGAGATTCATTTTGGGGCCTCAATCATGCTATAGTAAATCATTGAGAATCTCTATCCTAAAAAACCTTCATTTAGGCCCCCTCAAAATGGCCCTGGAAGTGAAAACTACTAAAAATAGTAAATTGCCAAAATTGCCAGAAAACTATTTTGAGCCAGTTGGAAAAGGTGGGTGGCCATCAATATCCATTGGGATCATTATTGTTGCACAAGATCCTTCTTATATTGCACATAGAGGTGGTGCATTCCTTCTCTAAACCGCACAACGTCCCGGCAGGTGATAATGGCTTCCTTGAGAATTTGTACTGTAGTCTCTACCACTTTTATGATTAACTGTAATTATGAGTAAAAAACAATGTTGGTATTCATATGTCATCGATTTATGGTGGAATACCATAAGTTTTCATATCTAGCAGCATAGGGACTGTGACAAAAAACTCACATGTGCTAGTAGAATGCAGGATCCTACCATCCAACTAACGCAATAAGAATAGGGAGCCACACATAATGAAATTTTGTATTTTTACTAGGCTTATGTGTAGTCCTGTAAGAATTGAATTACAAGGAAATTTTACCATTTCATCTACATGTCTTCCTTGCATCTCTCTATCATGGTGATGACGGCTGCTGGGACCTCATCCTTTCGACATTTACACAATAACTTGCAAGCCAAAACCTGCATCGTGAACTTGACCTCTGGGTCATTGATGCTCTTTACATCTAGGCCGTGTTTTCCTTTGAATGCATCTTACATTCCTTTGATGGTCTCGGAGAGGGGTCACTCTCCAATTTTGATAAAAAGTAAGGTTGGATCTTCGCCTGCCTTGTTCAAACCTGTAATGTGTGAAATTAGTATTGTATCAATTGAAATTGGGGGATCTGGATAAAGTGTTCCCCCATGGATGCAACTAAGAAATACCTTGACATATCCATCAATTTCGGTACTTTTTCCAAAATGTGGAATTTTGAACAACTTAAGTATCCTAGCTTTCTCTAGACCTGATGCCCATGCCTATGCTTCGACTTGAGTTTTTCCTGTAGAGGGGTCTGTATTCACGCATAAATATTGATCCCTAGCCAAATCAGGGAACTTTTGTGTGTTTGTGATGTCATGAACCATAAACTTCAAGTTGTCCACTTTTCCTAGCATGTACTCATCTTACCTAACACCCTTCAAGACTGGTGATATGGGTAATGTATATACAACATTTGACGGTATTATGATTAAGGGTGCATCATCCATCCTTGGAGGAAAATAATCTATGTAAAAAATTTCTAGAGGTGTCGGGGCCGAAGGTCCGGGCACTTATAATAATTCAACCTCTACTGGTTGAATTGATTTTTTTCTTGATTCACTAAAGGGTGCTACTACTCATAGTGGTGCCATTTCTGTTGCGGATGAACTCTCTATCTCTATGTAAGTCATTGTAACTTGTCTTGGGCCACTCTGCTCCGTTCTCTCGAGTTTGCATGAAAAATATAACTTAGAAATTCCTTCCCATTAAGTTTATGGTGTGTTCATGCCAAGTATACCCGTCTTACCTTAGCTTAACTACCATGTC
Organism: Picea sitchensis; assembly: GCA_010110895.2. NCBI lineage: Eukaryota > Viridiplantae > Streptophyta > Pinopsida > Pinales > Pinaceae > Picea > Picea sitchensis. Next base: position 131,929 of record SNQJ01S0006566.1, on the reverse strand, counting down.
CAATATGGCATTGAAGTGGGTAACTAGTTAACTAAATACTCTTTAAGTGCCAAATATGCCTTATGATTCTCCTTACGTACTGTTGATCACTCCAGGATTTCCAATGAATTTTCAGATTTAATGCTACTATACTTATTTAATGGCCCGTCATGATGACTGTCGACCTATATTTTCTATTCCTAATTGTTTTTAATGGCCTTTTCATGCCGCCCTGTGAAGTAATGTGTTGCTTGTCACAGGCGGGCATGTCCCTATCTTCTCGTGGAACTTTGTCGTAGTGTTTACTTCGCATAAGATGATCATTCCAACTACACAAGATTTGATACCATGGGATTCTTCTTACTCTCTTCCTTTATCCTATCACTAAATTTTTATGGTTTTTCCCTTTTTCAAATTTTTATGTGGCTTTTCTTTTTTTTCTTACTACTATGGTACATCTACAATAATATAGGGGTTTCTACACTACACAGGTCATTGTGTAGATGTTCAATTTTTTTTGTAGAGCTTCATACATCTTCCATTCACAATTTTGTCCAAGATATATCCATTCAAGGTTCCCAACTGTGCGACACCTATCTTTGTTATCTACTGGATCACGCCTTAGCCAGTGCATGCGAAACTTCCCTGGGTGTTGTAGATACTTACTGTCATAGAGAAGTACCAAGTTTTCGACTTGGAATTTTTTGGTCTTAATATGTCGGTCATGTTAGGCCTTCTCTCTATATTTCTGCACCTTTTGATGGAATCTGGCCAAAAACCTGTCCTCCTCTAGTTGGACTAACTACCCCAATCTCTCCTTTAATACATCTATGTCTGAAAGCTCAGTGATGGCTGCAATGTGAATTCTAGGTACAATGAAATCCATTGGCATTACTTCTTCTTGTCCATAGACCAACCAAAATGATGTCTTCCCCATCATATTATTACTTGTAGTTATGTATGCCCATAGTATCACATGGATGCGTAAGTCCCAATCATCTCTTCCAACATTGCAGATCTTAGTCAATGCATTCTCCAAAATGTTACTGAGATATTCTACCGTGCTATTGGCTTGAGGGTGATATGGTGTACTTTTCTAACGATGAATTTGAAATTCCTCAGTTAATGCAACAATGGTTTGGTTAATAAATTTCTTACCTTTGTCGCTAAGTAGTATGCACAGACTTCCAAACCTGGTGACTACATTCTCAAATATAAACTGTGCAACAGTCTCTGCAGTGTAATCAATAACAAGTGTTTCTTCTTCCCACCTGGTTAATTACTTGGTCATAGTGATGATGTACCTTGCTATTTATCTCCTTACATGGGTTGATGGGGCCACAAAATCAATAGCCCACTTATTAAGTTCTTGTAATGTAACTTGTGGATTTAAGGGAATTTCATCATGTCGAGAAGGTTTACCCACTCTTTGGCATATGTCGTAATATTGAAAATAATCATTCATGTCCTTGAATAGTGTAGGCCACCAAATCCCTTCACATAAAATATTCTATGTCATTTCTTTGTCTGTGTAATGTCCTCCAACAATTTTGTTCTGTGCTTCCTCCAATATGGCTATTCTTGTGTCTTCTAGTACGCAAATCATCAGGATTCCATATGCCCCTAACTTATAGAATTTCCCTACAATTAGTTGATATTATGTTGCCTTGACTACCAATTGTTTCTTTTTCACCACCATCATGTTGGAGGGAGCCACACCTGTATGTAGAAACTCCACAACGTCCACGAAAAAATCATCCACCATCCTGACTCCGAATAACTGCACATCTAGGAATTTATCATCCAAATTACCTGCATCCTCTCCTATCAAGATCCATGAGAGATGATATGGTCCTGCATTCACTTTCCTGGTTTTATGATGACCTCAAAATCATATTCCTAAAATAGTAACAACCATCCGCATATTCTTCCTCCTAAGACATGCTTATTGACTAAGTATTTTAATCCAAAATGGTCTATGTACATCTTGAAGTGAGACCCAAGTAGGTATTTTCTAAACTTATGGAGTGCATAGACCATGGCCATGCCTTCCCATTCAGTAGTGGTATAATTTTGTTCAGATATAGATAGTTTCCTACTCACAAATGCAATCAGATGATTGATTGCACCTTCGCCTGGTTGTGAAAGTACTGCGCCTAGTGCAATGGATGATGCATTGACATGGACATGGAACTCTTTTCCCTAATCTGGAAAGAATAAAATGGGTGCAGTGACCAGTCTCTTCTTCAGTGTGTCCAACCCCTTCCGGCAATCTTCATTCCATTGAAACTTGACTTCTTTCTTCAACATCTTTTCCATGGGTGTTGTAATCTGCATGTAGCCTTTAATAAACTTCATGTAATACCTTGTATGGCCCAACGTAGCTTGTAGCTATTTCATTGAGTTTGGTGGTGCTAATTCCATAATAAAAACAACCTTGGTTGGGTCAACCAATAGGCCTTTATTACATACGATATGTCCTAGTAGAATTTTGAATGGTGTCAAAAAGACACATTTCTTTAAGTTCAACAAAATATAAAAATGTTTGCGTCGATCTAACACAAGCTGAAGAACTTCAATATGATTGTGTATTAGAATGAATACCTTCCAATCGTACGAGTACACTTCCAAAAATTTATGGATGAACTCTTTAAATGCGGCCACAACCACTCTAGAAAACACTGCAAGGGCATTCTTTAATCCAAATGGCATCACTGTGTATTGATAACTCCCCCATTCTATCACAAATGTGTTTTTATTTCTATCCTCCCATGTGATTTTTTTTTTATGGTACCCAAAGAATCCATCTGTGAATGAATACACTTCTTTACCCCTTATGTTCTCCAGTACTTCATCAGTAAACAGTTTTGGGAATGGGCCATCTAAGAATGCATCATTCAACTTCCTCAATTCGACACATATCCTAATCCATCCATTTTTCTTGTCATGTACCATCATAGGGATAATCCATTCAAATTCTTCGATTCGTTCAATAATTCTCACGTCAAGCATTTTATCTATTTCATCCTTAACCTCTCCTTATACCTTGGGTTCAACCTATATGGTCTCTATAAGATTGTCTTAGCTCCAGTTTTTAGTGGAATCTTCATCTCCCCTAAGTCTCTTGCTATCCCTTTCATCTCTAAGAATGTAGTTGGAAATAAGTCGTGATATTCCCGTAATAAGTTTGCCACTTTTTCAATTATCTCATCATTGCAATAGTCTCATATGTGTGAAAAATTAGGATTCTTTGCCATCCCAATGTTGAATCTCTTTGTCTTTATAGGTTGTGTGTACGAGACAAATGCTAGCTCTGCCCCTTCTACTGTGCATGTGCCTTCTGTCTCTGGTACTTGTACATTACCGAGATCCTCTTTTTCGTATTCCTCCTTTGTCACATTATATCATTGCAATAGCTTCTAGACCGTCATTTTGGCTATGTGCATCATGTCTAAAGGTTCTTCTTCCACTAATTATACCTTCGAGAAGATATCTATTCAAATGGCATGTAGTGCTTCCTGTACGGAGAGAGATTCATGTTCAAATGTGAACGTGATTTTGAATATCTCGACCAATACTTCCCATGGTGTTGTCTCTCTATGTGTCTCCAATTTTGAATACCAGTTCCTTTGGATTATATCAAATGTGTGTATGAATCAGTGCGACCATTATGTTTTTGATACTGATCGCCTTAAATCCCAACACTTTTCCACGTGATTCACCAAATCACTTTCTCTTGTGTATTTCTGTGCACTTATGATTCAGGTCCAAAGAGTATATGCATGAGTTTACTACACTATTCCCAGTCCTTAATACTCTTTCTATGTGCAGCCCACCATCTATATGGAGTTTCTTTTAGGACGACATCTAGTGCTAACAACCTCTACTATTCAGGTACCTGTAATTCAAATGCTTTTATAAACATATTAATCTTAGTTAGTCCATTGTACCAGGGTGGGTTAGATATTTCTATGCCAATCCAATGTAAATATCGGTTTATATGGGCACATCTTACAGTTGATAATTCATGCATCCTCCGCTACCAATTCTCTAGACCAACTTCTGAATATGATGCGCATGAACTAAAACTTCTCCAACTGAGAACCCCATCTGTTGTTGGTTCAACACAATCCTCCATCCATGTAGTCAGATTATATAAATTGTCCATGTCATTCACTCTTACTAACTATGTATATCGCTTCCCTTATAATGGGTCCAAGGGTGAAATAACCTTTATATCCCCGACCTCGAAGATTATCTCCCTTCTTTTCAAGTTAATAATTGCCTCATGTCATTCATCCATTCCAATCCCATTAAAACTAGATATGGTTAACTATCATCTGCAATCTCAATAAATTCAAAATATTCCATGCTATGTGCCCCATCTATGTTTATAGATACCTTCGTCAGTCACTTGATCATGACTATATTATGATGATTCATGAGCCTTAACTGGACAGGGGACCATATCAATTTAGGTTCTCCCATCATCTCTCATGTATTCTTAGGTAGTACATTCACATCCAATCCTAAGTCAAGAATAAAATTATTCACATCGTATTCCCTAGTCTACGCATTGAACTTGAATTCCCCATTGGTTCTCTTCCTACGCAGTTCTTGGTTTACCATTCCTTGTGTGACAAGAATGTCCCTTCCTTTTACACAATGATCAATCATGTTGTATAATATATTAAGCACAATTCTATCCTTCATTAGTTCTACACAACTCCTTAGGAAGTTGGTTAGTGTACTTACTTGCGCACTTGAATTGTTAGGTACTGCTAAGACTTCTAGATGAGGTAGTGATGATGTGCATGCTTCCCCATGTGGTTCAAGTATTTCCTTTCATGCGCTCTGATATGTCTCCTTTTCCCGCTGAGGGTTGAATGCTGGCACATGCCTCGCTAAATTCCTTACCCATTGCTCCATTTGATTTCCTTAAGTTTCTATATTAGCACCTGTGTGAGCTCCTCCACATGTAATGATTGTGATTTTTGGTCCTTCACTATATTTTTCAACTAATATCATCTGCACATTCTGATTCTGATGCAGATTTGGATTTGGGTTGCCTCTAGCCTTCCATTTTGAAACTAGTAGGGGATAGTCATGCATTGCATGATCTAGTGCTCTGCAATATGTGTACATTGTACATTGGTTCTAGAAATATTAGGCCAAGTGTCTTGGTTGATTACAGTTATAACAGATAATCGGTCCTCATACTCCTCCATGAAAATTGCCTCTACCTCGACCTCTGCCAAAATTTTCTCTATTCCCCTGATTGAAACCTATCTAAGTGTTATATTGTGCACCAGTCCCATCCACACCAGTAGTATTTTCTTGGATACTGTATATATCCTATGTGCTCTCCCTTAGTAGGTCGAACGCCCGACAATCATTTTCTTCATGTCCTACTGATTTGCAAAAGTTGCAAAACAATTTCTTTGGAGTACTCTGGTATTTCTGGAGTAATGGAAACTCAATGGGATGATGACCTTGTTGCTTACAAATCTCGTAGTACCCTCCTCCGAGTAGTGGGCTCAGTTCTCCTACTGCGAAGTATTGAGATAAAGTTGGGAATTCGTCCTTGTGGTGGCCCTCCGTCCTGCACTTGGTACACCAAATTTGTTCTCATTTTTCCCTTCCTTTTGTAATCTCAACTAGTTGAATTGTTAATGTGGCTAAATGTGTCTGAAATTGTGCCATTCCCCCAATGTCTCCTTCCGGTGACAACTCTAATTTCATCGTGATTTCGCATTCCTTGGGTTGTGATGCAACCTTTTGTTCAATTAGAGGTCTACGAATGTGGGGTAGTAATCCTATAATGAACCACTCTTGATGTTGTTGATCTAGAATATGGAAATTCAGTCTCCCCATTACATCCTTAAAGAGTTGATTGTAATCCCATACTGACTCTATTTGCACCTGCTTAATCTCCTTTAGTTTAGTAATATAATGCGTTTTTGACTTTGGGTTTTTGAACTCCTTTAATAAATCTTGTTTTATCTCTGCCAAATTCCTAGCATGTTCGGTATGTTTAGTACCTTGTAACTTCATGTATCATACTAGTACACAACCCGTAAACATTGCCGCTAACTACACGATATTCACTGGTTCATCATGTATGTTTTTAGTGGCCCAGACTATTTTGCAGACAAACAAGTGTTGTTTTGGGTCCTCTGACCCTACTCCCTTGAATTCAGGAAGTCTAAGAGTATTATCTATCCCTGCCATGTTGGTCTATGTATTACCTCCTCTTGGTGATGTTGGTACACTTTGATTTTGACTCTGTGCATTACTCCCACTATTTCAAATGGTATTGTTCTATCCTCCTTGGCTAACTATGATGGATTTCAACAAGTATTCAAATGTTATTTTGGATTGTGATGATGCACATGGGGTCGTGGATTCAATGCAGAATCTTGTCTAAGTAGGAATTACTGGCTCTTTTATTACTAGACTGGAATGACACCCCTCTTCTCTGCCTCCGATATCTGGTATCTCTATAAATTTTACTTGTGCGTAAGGTTCACGTACTTCTAGCTCACTGTGTGCCTGTTGTCTGTCAACCCCAGTATTTTTCCCTTTATACCTCATTCCTCCATGCAACACTCCAAATTTGTAGTCTTCCTCTAGTATACTACCTTCTTACATTCTCAGTCCCTTCCTGTAAGTTTTAAACTTGTGAAGTAAATAAATGCATACAGATTCTTAAGTAAAACATAAATTAATCAATGGCTCATACACATAGTACACAGAGATTTATGCTAGAAACCCTTAATCAAGAGAAAACCAACCTTCCCTAGTGTCGCACCTTTCAAATATTCATTGTATTAATTTCACCATTCACCATACAATATATACACTATTTTAGGTATTTCGTAGCTACCCAAACCCTAATCCCTTAATCTGGGATTAATTTAGAAAACTGCAAAAAATAGAAAAATCCTCTAAAATAGCAAAAATTGCCCCCAAAACATTTTTGGGGTGATGCCCTGAACCCTGTCAATTCTGCCCTACCACCCAGAGCCAAACGTTGTGTGTAACCAGGGGGGGAAAACTTGACCCCCCCCAGGAAAGAGCCTGTCGCACACAACACAAGGACCGAAGGAATTGGGGATCGTTAGACGCAGTTGTCGAATCTGACGCAACCACACACACACATGCAAAGAATATAACACATACTCGACACTTCCTTCCTCTTTCATGGCTTCTTCCCTTTTCTTAGGTGATCCTTTTGTTATCCTCCAACTAACCAATGTGTGCAAATCCCGTTTAGTTGTCATACTTCATTATCATCACATTCTTTTCACATTGTAGCATCTTTATCCACATATCCAATGATTTCAAGAACCTCCCACATGGACCTTTGAAAAAAATTATTTCTGCAATGCTATATGAGTCCGGTGTGACTGAAGGCAATATTTGACACATTATGTAACATAACCCCCTAGTATACTATCCAACCAAAAATCAATTTCTCAAGTAATTGAGATACTTATCAAATTTAACTGTCTGACTAGTTTCGACGTCCAATTCTTTGGTGCTACAACACTAAACCTTCCTGTCTTCTCTACTAACCTTTCTAGCCACTCTGTCAGAATTTTTGGGAATTCGCAAAAGAAAATTTCATGTTGATCTGTGAACACATACTTTTGCATCCATTGTCCGTCACTCATCCAAGGTTTATTTTTCTCTTTTTGTGAAAAATCCCATTCTTTTTGTTCCAACTGGTTGGTGATTTCTTTCTTAGTCGAACTCCAAAACATTCCCTTAGTCACAAATTCCCGGTCCTGACAAAATAAGAATTTGTTAGATTCTTCTTGACTACACGGGGTTTATTAGACCCAGGGTTCGGGTTGATCGTCACCAAGAAAACCATCAAGACATAGACCCTTTTTGCATCACATGCTTGTACAGATGAAGTCTCACCTGGGGTATCTATTGGAGCTGCAAGAACTATGTTTCTATGGTAGTAAGGGAAAGAGAGGTTGATGCATGAATCATTCTTCTTGATCTTAACTTTTGTATGGTCATGATTATTACCTAAAATATCATATCCATACATGAACACTCCAGCATAACCAATTCATAGATTGAATTCTTTATGTGAAGTATATCATCATTCATGAATGCATAAAGACAAGTAAGAACACAAAACACAATATCATTTCTAAACTCCTTTATTCATCTTCTGTCAGACTGTAATGAACCAAAATGCTCAAAATATCATAAAATAACATAATTACACACCATGTACATAAATTCAATGTGGAGCACAACTCCAATATAGATAAGTTATGCAATAAGTCCTTAAAGAATATGGGAACCCCCTCCAAATAACCAATACCATTCATACTTTACCATTCCCTTCCCCAATAATGAATACATTATCTCTTATATATAGCTATTCACACTTGCACGTGATCCCCCTTTACCACTAGGATGACCCTATTACATATGTATTTACACATTACATGTACATTCAGGCCCATATATGCCCCCCATTGGGGTCATATCATATACATGTATCCATATATATGCCCCCCTTGGGTCATAACATAGTACCCTCGTTCAAAAAGCTTTGTCCTCAAATCTTTTCATTTAAGGGCTTCACATGTGATGAAACCAAGTAATATGATTTTCTTATGTTCCTTCTTTCTTCATTCCATTTTTGATGATCTATCCATCCAAAATAAATTCTTTTCGGTCTTAATCCTTGGTGTCTAGTTGTTGCATAATTTTATTTCCTCTGATTCCATGCATTTTTGTTGAAGCTTCTCCAATTTGTAGTGGTTGTTGGTCTCTAATAATAGGTTGTTTAAGATTAGTATCATATCCATATATAAAATGACAAGTTTAAAATATCATATCCATATATAAAATGACAAGTATTCAATATTCTTCATTCATAATGTTGATATCCTCCTTCTTGTCTTCCTTGAAATGTTTCTTGGTAATGAGGGTGTTGATATAGTTTTACATTTGATGGTTTTCTTTCACTCTTCACATGCATTTCATCTATCTTATTTTCATAGACAATGGAATCCTCGATCATCTTTCCTTGGTCCTTGATTACTCTAGACTTGGAGATAATACCATTATATTTGGCATGTACATTCTCTAGATGGAGTTCAAATTATTCAAGTATCTTATGTTGAACTTCTTGAATATTGTCTTCTTTATCCTTTGAAGCTGCAAGGTGACCCCATATATCAAATTCTGATGTCCTTCTTCAATTATGGCTTGCATTTCTGACTTCACCTCATCCATATTGAAGGATTCCTCAACCTTCTTGCAATTTCCTCTTGTAGTATTTTGGTAGATTCTTCATCCAAGATCCTTGTTTCTTCTTTATTTTGACCATTCCTTTTTTATTGTTTCAATCTCTTAAACTCATCCAATAGTTTTTTATTATGGCTTCATAATATACATATCTCTTCATCTTTATTTTTCAAATCTTCCCTTGATTCATCTTGTTTCCACTTGCCTTTGCCAGTATTTTCTTGATTTAGGTTCTTAACCTCCTTAATGAGTGACTCATTACGGGATATTAATTTAGATAGATCCTCACCTTTCTTCTTAATCTCTTCCTTTTCTTCTTTTAATTCCTCTTGAATTCTATACATTTCCTCCATTTTTTTTTATCCCTAATCTATTTATCTGAGAATATTTTTTCAAATTATTCCCATGTGGAGTGGAGTCTAGTATTTTCATCAAGGATTCTCCACCACTTATGAGCTCCACCCAAAAGATAAAAATATGTCCCACAATGAATTATACAAATCTTCATACAATGAATTGTACAAGTCAACATACCTTGGAAACCCTGATTTGGAGTCTATCCTCCTGGACGACCTTACTTCTGATGTATATCTGCAATTTCGGCCCTTCCAAGTCTGAATTTGTGACATGTAGTACTTTTAAATGCCACGGTTCTGACCAAAATTGGATGTTTGAAGTGGAATTTATGGTAACTTCCCCACACCTTACTTATTGTTTTACTTTCCAGGAGATCTCACTTGTACAATGTTCCCCGCACACAATAATTGGTATTAAATTATGAAAATGGTACCAGAGATACTAAATACTGTCAACAGTCATATGAAACTAGTCTCACTCAATTTGGATCCTTTATGAATAAGTTATTATTTTTTTACCAGGAACACCTTTTTGGGACTAGTCAATAGGACTAGCCAGATACCCTATCTTCCACTGAGTGTATCTCCAAAAGTAATATGAAACATAAGTTGAAATTTTTACCACAAGTACTATGATAGGTCTTATAAATGTTCTCCAAGTTTCTCCTTCTGAAAATTTTCCAAGAAAAGTTTATAGAGAAAATGAAAAAATGACTATCTTGAGGAGAAAAACCCTAAGATCAGTGCTCTGATACCAAATGTAATGAACCAAAATGCTCAAAATATGATAAAATAACAGAAGTGCACACTGTTTATAGAATTTCAATGTGGATCACAACTCCAATATAGATAATTTACACAATAAATATTTAAATAATAGGGTAACCCCCTACAAATAACCAAATACCATTCATACTTTACCATTCCCTTCCCCAATAATAAATACATGATATCTTATGTATAGCTATTCACACTTGCACACGAGGTCACTTTATCACTAGGTCGACCCTATTACATATGTATTTACACATTACATGTACATTTAGGCCCATATATTCCCCCCCTTGGGGTCATTTCATATACATTTATCCATATATATACCCCCCTTGGGTCATAACATAGACTATTACATTCATAACCTTAATTCTCTTTCACGCGCACACTCTCACACTTACATACACAGATCTCTATATCTCTTTCTCCCTATATCTCTATCTGTGTGTGTATATCTATCTATATATCCCAATGGAATTACATATTTATACCCCATAATCTATGGTTTCACGTTCTATTCTTATCTATCCCAAAATAACCCTTTACAATGCATGGCATAACCAACTTCAGTTAACAACTATTTTCCTTCTTCTACTTCTTTTTCTTTATACAACTTTTATGTTTTCCTTTATTTTTGGAAAGTCGCACTATCATCATTTGGGATTCCTTTTCTCAATATCTTTATTTATCCTTTCGTCTTTGTGATATCTCCTTCCTCTACATCCTTATACACCCTTTCTATCTTCTGCGTGAGTCCCTCTTTTTGCGCGAGTCCTTCTGCATGATTCCTTCCTTCTGTGTTCTTTCTTCATACTTAGATTCTTCCCAAAATTATATCCCAAATTTCCTATCCAACACATGGAAAGGAAAGGCATGGAAATACATGGTGTGGCATGGCATGGAAAGGAAATGCATGCCATGGCATGGAATGTCATGGCAAATCATGGAAAGGGAAGGCATGGCATGGCATGGCAAGGCAAGGCATGACAATTGATGGCAAGGAAAGCCATGTATTGGCAAGGCATGGCATGGCAAGTGAAGGAAATGCAAGGCATGGAATGGAAAGGAAAGGCATGTCTTGGCAAGGAAAGGAAAGGAAAGGAAAGGCATGACATGGCTAGGCAAGGTATGGCATGGAAAGACAAGGTAATGCAAGGCATGTCATGGAATGGAAATGGAAGGAATGGCTTGGAAAGGAAAGGAATGACATGGAATGAAAATCCAAGGCAAGGCAAGGAATGACATGTCATGAAAATGAAAGGAAAGGCATGGAAATACAAGAATACCATAGAAACCATAAAATGAAGCCAAAGTTTCAATAAATCATAAATATGAAATATTTATTCAATTATTCCTTCTACATACCTATGGTCATTCAAGTAGACCATCAAGATCATTTCAAACAATGATGGTCTCCATTAACTTCTCATGCTCAGAGTAAGGAAAGAAGTATCATACCTTTGATGAGTTCATACTTGGAATTGTTTGTAGTTGGATATTTATACCGACAACCAAGTTCGTAAAGTGGTATACGACTTTACCTGGTATATAATATTGAAATACACAACCACGTTTATTCTGTGTCCTTTCATCCCATGTCAGATATTATCCTTTAATAACCATCAACCCAATCAAAAATTCAATTCCTTCGGAGTTTGTTACTAATCGCACGAGGGTCTGCTTTCCCTCTAAGAAATGTGTCAACCAATAATCAATGCCCCATTCATTACATATTGGTTAATCCATTGCGTATATGTTCATTTCAATAAATGGAGTGCCAACACATGATTCTACTAAATGAACAAAGAAACAAACATTGATACTAGTTATTCAAAATTTAATAGAAGGATTCAATGATCTTGGTAGTCCGAGATTTGAGACATGATCATAATATGTTGAAATACTTGATTGCTCCTCCTCCAACCGGGATAATTCCATAGTTATAAATTGACCAATGGGTAGTGATACATGATCCCATCTATCAACCTAGTCCGTCGATTCACAATCATCCCATTCATTACTACTACATGGACCACAGAAGCAAGAGATTGTTCTTGTCTATATATCAACTATTACATTGTTTGATGTTCAAATTGAATGGAATTCATGAGTTCCCTAGATGTTTTTGCATTCATACCACTGTGATCGATCTAAATTGACCACCTCCCAAAAATATCTATGTACATTTCATTTCCTGTGTGATTGGTCTTCATAGGTTCCTATTCCCTCTCCCAGTACTGAAGAACATGATTCAACAATGGATTTTGCATATCGAATGAGGGAAGTAGTTGTGAACTTCATTTCTTTCTTGCATAACACTCTTTTTATGCATTTGCCTACTTTATCATTCTCCCCTTTCCCATTCCTAGACTCAAAATAGTTCCAAATGTGTGGTACCTTGAGTTTTTTGTGCAACATACACAACCATTGAAATATATGAGCATTTTTTAACTAGCCTCTGAAACCATCTGACCAAATCAAATGTTGATCAATCTGTATGTTCTTCTCCTTAAGATGATTGTAAAACAACTGAAAGAAATGTTGTATGTAGGCTAATTCATGGCACTGATCATCGCTTATGTAAAATTGATACTCCTTCAATATATTGTGTTTTTCTTTGTTACTATTTGGCCCATGCATGTATGTGATATAGACCATTATGTCGACCTACTCTGAGTGATAATATTGTCTTTGAATATCACTTTTTGGTTGAAGGGTGTAGTTCTTAGCAAAACAAACCATTGATAACACATTACCAACAAGAAATGTATCTCTGCATATTCTAAAATGCTCATCCTACCATCGAGCCACATGCACATGTTGAACATATTGTCATGTCTTTTCAACAAAGTCCTTAATGAAGTCACATAATCATACCTTGGAAGTCACCAATTGTATCTTTTTTCTTTCCTTCCCTCCATCAATATCATATGTGACATATTTAAACCTTTTCAAGGAAACCTCCTTCCTCCCCAATTCATACTCATCACTTGCAGGGATGCACCTTTTGAGTAATTTCATTCCACCACACCTAGGGCATGTGCCATATAAGAAATATTTTTGATAAAATGTACAACCCTCTGGCCTTGTACACAAGATGTTTTGAATAAATTCTCTAGATGATGATGACAAAAATATAATTGAGCATTCCTGCAAAAGGGTGTTATGCAAAACACAATATAATAATAATAATCTATTTTTAAGGTCATGACCAAGCCAAACACCAAATTGGTGTATGAGACCTCCTCTTCCCAACTATTTTACTAGTAAATTATACGTAGGTATACATACCTTACCCCCCTCTGGATTTGAACTTGTGACCTCTTAGGAGGAAACACATGTTCTTAACCATTAGTCCCACTCAGGCTGATATGTGTGTGTGTGTGTGATCCAAATTTTATGAGTAGAACGAAATGAATACATATTATTATTATGTTTAACACAAGAATCACAAGGAACAATAACAGAGATACTGTAAAACTAGTTTCTATTCAATAAAGAAATATGTTGAAACTGTAAAATGCAGACTAAAAACAAGCTTGCTAGAATGGTGGCAACTTATCTCTGAGAAGAGATGTGACGACTATGCTCATTCGCAAGAACATGGTTACAATGAGGTTTTCCAATCCTTTTTACAATAAACAAGAATTCCAAAACCCTATAAATCCAAAAGCCTAACCCTAGGAGATGAAGCACCAAAAGTCATGTGGGAAACTTTGGGGTACGTTAGTACATCAACTTCCAAGGGTCGTAACGTTTGCATACGATCTTCATTTGAGGCACACGATATCCCGTTGGAAAGGTATATATGAAGACTACACATGTTCTCGTCAAAATATGACTTTGTTTATATTTTGATTGTAGCAATCCCTAAAAATGTTGTTTAGGGCCTCAAAACAGCCCCGAAAGGCGAGGAACCGAAACTAGGAAAAAACTTACAAACTGCTGAACTACCAAAATGAGCCAGTTGGAATAGGTGAGAGGCCACCGAAATCCATATATATTAATACTCACACATTAGTAAGAAATGGTATCCATTACATTGAGTTCCCCTATCAAATGAGGAAATTATGCTGAATTTGGCCTTGGGTGAGCCACTTACCTTGGTGCATGAGCTTCCTTTCTTTGACAACTTGATAAAGTTGGATCCTTTACTGGCGAGTACCCTTGACCTATGTTCCAACAATATTATCACTAGATGCATGTTTTATGCAGTCGAGGTTGAGCTCTGTTGGTGTCATTTGTTGTGTTATCTCTGAGGTGTCCAATAATGGTGGGAAATAAGGCCGAAAGAGATCCACATTGACCACTGGTTGCAGGCCAAGGAAAGGAGGAATGTTGAGCTAAAAATAATTATCACCCATAGCCTTGGTGATGGTGTAAGATCCATAATGGAGTGGGAGAATCTTACTATGGGGACATATGAGGTGTTCTTTCTACAAGTGCAACCAAACTTTGTCTCCCACCTCAAACTTATGTGGCACCCAATTTTAATCATGGAGTTGTCTGTACTTGGCATTGAAATTCTTTAAAATATCCTAAACCTATTGTTGGATGTGTTGGATCTAGTCAATGAACTGAGTGGCTTTTTCATATTCAGCTAGAGCAGGTGATGAGTCATCCAGAGTGGTCGCAAGGGGTAGTGTAATATCCATGGAACCCAATGGTTGGAATCCCAATCCCACCTGAAAGGGGTTGTGGTCGGTTGAGCTATGTAGGGAACGGTTCTAGTTATGATGAGCATAGAGAAGGCTCTCATCCCATATGTTCGGGTGCTTGGAATTTTACATGCACAGGATATGCATGACCATTCGATTGACGACCTTAGTTTTTCCATTTGTTTGGGTATGGAAGGTAGTGGATTTGGTGAGCTTGTTGTCTAGAAGTGACCAAAGGCCCAAATAGAATGTGATGAGAAACCAAATGTCCCAATCAAAGACAATGGTTTGTGGGATTCAAAAATGTACCCAGACTCATTCAAAGAAGAGCTTGGCAGTGGCCTCTATTGTGATGATCTTTTTGCAGGTGACCAAAATCCCCATCTTAAAAAAGTGATCAACAATCACAAAAAAATAGTCATTTCCCCTCTTGGTACTTCATTTTTTATATTTGATGTTGAGGTGGAGCTGCTGCAAGTATGTGGACCAATTTTGATGGAAATCATTCTGCAATTTTCCTTATGTCTGCATGAACCACAGTGGATTATGATCAATGTGGATGATTGTCTCCTTCCCAAGAATGTAATGTCTCCATTGGCGACAGGATTTCACAATGGAGTACATTTATTTTTCATAAGTAGGGTACTTACGAACATCATCTGATAGTGTCTCACTATGATAGGCCACGAGGTGGCCGTGTTAAGTGAGAACTTTACCCACAACATAGTCTGAAGCATCTGTCTTGATCTAAAAGGGTTGATGCAGGTCTGGTAATGAAAGTACTTGGGATGAGCACAAGCGTTGCTTAAAATCATCTAACTCTTGTTGTTGGGACATGCCCCACATAAATTTTGTCTTACTACCACCCCTGGTTACTTGGTTGAGGGCCCATGCAATATGGGAGAATCCCAACATGAACCTGTGGCATAAATTGGCAAGGCCCAAGAAGCTTTGAAGCTCAGTGAGTGTGGTTGGGGATGGCCAGTCACAGATGACTTGGATCTTGGTTGGATCCACATGCACACCATTCCGACCAACGATGTATCCTAGGTACTAGACCATGTGCATCCTGAAGGATCATTTTTCCAAGTTGGCATATAACTTGTGCTTCCACAGGGTGTGAAACACCTACTGAATATGTTGCAACTGTTCCTCCCAAGTCTTGTTGTAGATAAGGATGTCAGCCAGGTACACCACTACAAAATTATTGGTGAAAGGTCACAGAATATCGTCCATCATCCTCATGAAAGTTGTTGGATCATTTTTCAAACCAAAGGGCATGACCAACCATTCAAAAATACCTTCTTTTGACTTGAATGTTGTCTTCCATACATCTGTCTATTCTATTGGGACATGGTGGTAGCTGGACTCCAAATCAATCTTACTGAAGTATTTGTCCCCTTTAACTTTATCAAGAAGATCGTTGATTCGAGGAATTGGGTATCACTTCCTGACTGTTATTTTATTTAGGGCCCAGTAATCAATGTAAAGTCACCAAGTCCCATATTTCTTCTACACCAGCGTGGTTGGGCTCCCATAAGGTGATGAGTTGGGATGAATGTTCCCCTTGTGGAGTATTTCTTGTATCTATCACTTGATCTCCTCATTTTATAATAAAGAGTGATGGTAGAATGAACCATTGGCCAGCAGTGCACTGGGGGTCAAATTGATGTGATTCTTGACCTGACAGTGCATAGTTACCCTGGAAGGTGAGGCAAATATATATGTATATTTTTCCATGACCTTATCCACTTGTGTCTTCTATTTTGAGAGGTCATTCATGGAGGCCTTGGATGTGGCTGCAATATTTCGCTCACTCTGAGAGTGAATCACAAAGAAGACAAACTTCCTGGTCTAAGAGATGACCTTCCTACATTGCTTGGCAGAGATCAAGGAAATAACACTAGGTGGGACTGACTTAGGTATCCTGTACAATTTCTTTTTCAAAGTAATAACGACACTGTGAGGCCTAGAATCATAGACAACATGATGTTTCCATAAATAAGGTTGTCCCAAAAGAACATTAAAAACTTCGATAGGAGAAACATCACATAGTACCTCATCTTTGAAGGGATTGATGCCATACGATAGGTGACACTACTGGCTAACGTGAAGATCGCTTCCTTGGCAGAGCCATCAAATGGTGTAGGGCTATGGGTGCGGTTTTGTTGATAGGGATAGCCACTTGAATACCTCTTTTGATATGAGGTTCTTTTGGCTATCGCTATTAATGATGAAGTACAATGGGATTCCTTTCACCACATCTGTGAATGAAAGAGGTGTTCGCCTTCCTCTGAATCATCTAGTTCACTGGGTTGGATCTTGGTGGTCGCAACAATGGCAATGGGTTCTGTGTCAATGATTCATCTCCCCCTTTATAGTTTTGACTTAGAGTCAAAACCCACATCTGATTTAGAGGCTTTGACCTCATCCACCAGTGACTGTTTTGAGCAGAAATCAATAGTGTTATCCCAGGGGATCTTATGGAAATCGCACCACTTCCCGGTATATTTCTTTGTTTTTTCGGTGTCCTTTTCTTTCATCTTAGGCTGGATATCTCACGACTATCCATATTTTCTCTATCCTCTGTTCTGTAGGTTGGGGATGCCTTTCTTTTTCTATGAGGGGTTCCCAGGCCTAAATTGTCGTGTCTTATGTTTAATATTCTTCTCGATTTTGATGGCATAACGACAGGTCGCACCCAAGGATAATATGTCCAAAACCTCCATTTTGTCCTAGATGTATCTATGTATACTAGCATGATATTTGAGCACCAAATGTCGCTTGGAATATTTGAAACCTAGCTTGGTGCACAAGGTATGGAAGATATTTGTGAACTTTGGCACTGCTTGGTCTCTTTCCTGCCGCAATGTGGTCCATTTTTTATATAGGTCATCATAGTTTCCAGCAGGGTAGTATTGTTCCTTAATAGAATCCCTGAAGGACTCCTAGGTGACCGTGACTGTAAATAATGAGGGTTAGTATGTTTCCTTTTGCTCACAGAAATTTTCCCACCAATCATTAACATGGGAAATGACTTTGAGGAACAAAAAACTAATATTTTCTCTATTCGAAAAGTTATGGACAAAAAAAAACCCTTCTAGTAGATTCAACCATTTTTATACAACATATGTGTCTATATAAACTTCAAATATAGGAGTATCAAAGTTGATTTGTACCTTGAAGGGGGCAGCGCCTCTGCTCGAGGAATATGTGTCCCATGTTGGCAATCGCTGAAGGATCTGCACAAAACTATCCATCATCTCATTCCTCTGTTGCGTGAGGGATTCCTCACACAAAAATTTTAAAGGATCTCCTGTACCATCATATTTATTTCCTCCTACCATGAGATGTCGCTTGGGCATGTGAGAGATTTTTTCCTTAAGAGAAACAATCTTGAGACTTGATTCTTTATACCCTAACCTCGTTGGGGACATGCATTAAGAATGACAAGGAGCAGACTGTTATGATACCACTGATACAGATTTTATGAGTAGAACGAAATGAATACATATTTTCATTATGTTTAACACAAAATCACAAGAAAAAATAACATAGATGCTATAAAATTTGTTTCTATTCAATAAGGAAATATGATGAAACTGTAAAATGTAGACTGAAAACAAGCTTGCTAGAATGGTGGTGGCTTATCTCTGAGAAGAGATGTGACGGTTTCACTCATTCGCAAGAATATGGTTACAATGAGGCTCTCCAATCCTTTTTAAAATAAACAATAATTCCAAAAACCTAACCCCATGATGCAGCCCCCCTCCCCTTCGGGATTCTGCAACCTCCCAGCCACTAGATTGTTCAATATCTTTAAGTTGGAACAACTCTCTAGTCCCTGCTGGAACCTTCAACTTTCATATACACAGGTCCCTTGATGGAAATTTGTCTATGTGAATAAGCACCAAGAACGAACCTCTACTCCACGTGACCACAACCTGTGATCGCTCGCGTACACAAAAGGAGCGTCTAAATATCACGTATCAGGAATTTGAGAATGAGTCACCTCAATTCTATTGATAGATGATTCTTGACGAGGGATGAGAACTGGTTAGCTCCCCTCGAATCCTTCCCCACCTGACCACCACCTGTGACCACTGGCTGAGCCCAAAAGGCACTCGTCGTATTTCATGACCTCGGGACTTCTGTGTAGCAGTCCACTCCAACTCTCCAACTCCCGAGCTCTGAAACAGGCTAGTATCTCTTATCTCTCCCTTAGGTATTCATCCATATGACCCTTATCTGTGACCTGGGGATACTCCTCCAAGCTTTTTGGGACTTCGTGTTTCCTGAGGTTGAAGCTCAACCCCAATGCTTACTCTTCAAATATCCGATCCCTGAACCTATGAAATTTCCTTTGCTCAGATCAATGGCCCTTGATGCTCTAGATATTCCATGTCGAAAGGTTAATATTTCCTTGGAAAATCAACGATTGAGATCGCTCCTCGATCAATGACTAGGATCTCATCGGGATTTCACATTTCACAACTTTTGGGTAGTTGGTTCCTCGACACTCCTGATTCTTGAAATGCCAAAACTTTAGATCGACGGCCCACAACCCACCTCGTTCCAATGGCCCAGATCCTATCTCAATTTCGGCTATCATGAGTCCTTAAAACTTTGTCCGTTGACTCCTTTGAGTCACGAGTCAGAGAAATGTTGATCTCCTGCCATGCGTCCCTTCCGATGGATGGTTCCGATGGTTTCATAACTTCTCCCGTGCAACTCCATCTAGATCCAACAATTGGTTGTTCATGTGCCAGATCTGATGGTTCAAATCTGTTTCCTCTTGCACTTACTTCTCTCTTCCTGGACATGGATTTGATAGTCCAGATATTCTCTATGGATGATCTACGACCACTGTGCCTTCTCTCCTGAACTTATGCCTTCTCCCGAACTTAGAAGATTTATCGGGGTTCCAAGACCCGATCTTCATCCCTCTTATGAATCCAACTCTTGGATCTCGCTAACACTTGTAGAAAGTGATATCTCTTATGAGCTTTGTCCTTTGGAAGGATTTTGATCTCCCATGCACACCTTGCATTCTTTGGATTTCGAATAACTCAGTTTGAAGGATTTTCTTGAAAAGAAAATGCTTCTCTCCCACCTGACATTCTTCTGCACTGGTTCTCCAAATCTTGTTGGCTTCTTGACGTTTTGCACACCTTGCACCTGGTCTGAGTTTCTCTGATTCTCTCTGAACTTCTATGAGTCAATCCAAGACTCAGTCAACGCACTCCTTGCGCTTGATATGCACACCTTGCATACAATTATTATAAGAGAAATGATTGAAACTTAACTAGTTTTGTCACAAACTCATACAATTAATCTCTCGAATACTCATACATGAAATGAACTGTAACAAATCATACACACAAAATGATATTCATTCAATCACACCTGAGATGAACACAGTCCAAGGAATTGGGACAATTTCTGTCTATTCTATTCATTCATAAAAAACAAAATACATAGTGTTTCTTCTACTCTGTTATATTCTATTGATCTCTCTTACAATATTCATCCATACTCATCTATTACACTATAAAAATAAACTATCTAAGGACCGTCTCTACGAGCTCTATCGTCCTGTCTAAAATCTATCATTTCATATTTTTAAAACTCCTACCTACTCTATCCTATTACATTAACTGCATTTTACTGCCAAATAGAGTTAACACTCGATATATGCAGTTCTTAAAGTCCTTAGACATTTTACAAACAAGTTACATTTTAAAATGTGTCACAAAAATATCTAAACAACCCAATTAAATTTTGAGTTAAATCGTTGACTAGAAATTGTGTCCATGCTGAGATGTCCTCGGTCTGTCTCCACATGTGCATTGTTGACCTTGAAGGAGATGCTCCTGCATCACCCTAGGAGATAAAGCACCAAAAGTCATGTGGGCCCCGTTGGGGTAAGTTAGTACATTAACTTCTCAAGGTCGTAACATTTTCATACGATCTCCGTTTTAGGTACACAATATCCCATTGGAAAGGTATATCTGTGGAATACACATGTTGCCATCAGAATCTTACTTTGTCTTTATTTGGATTGTTGCGACGCTAAAAACTTTTTTTAGGGCCTCAAAATGACCCCAGAAGTCAGGGACTTGAAAACTAGGAAAAAACTGCCAAAATGAGCCAGTTGGAATAGGTGGGAGGCCACCGAAATCCATATGGATTAGTGTGTGTGATAATAATAACCATAAACGATGTGATATCTACAACAACATGCGTTATGAATTATGTGTATTCGAACATACCAATGCTTGCATTTATGGAAAGATCTTTGGCCCAAGTTAAGTGCACTATGTACAGTTTTGAATATCTCATACAATTATGTTTGTGTAATTTCAAGAAATAGTTTAATGTAGGGTTCATTGTCCCTATATAGCCTTCTCAATTTTAGCACTTGTTTTTGGTTGGAAGAAGGACCAGAGTTCTCATGCAAAAAATTTTGTACTAGTCCCTTAACTTCTCTAATTAACTTCATGTCAAAACGAGATAGCCTACCAGTGAAGGTCCAAAAATTATTTGGGCCACCTGTGTCAAGCATATCTCATCTATGAGAATACTTTCTAAGGGTTTTGATATTTAATTTCATGAGATGAGAGGTTTTTTATATAAAATGATGTTTTCTTCTGATCTTGCTAAGAATTGATTGTGACAAGACACGTCAGGTTGCATTGCGGTATTTATAACGATATTTCTTGTACCAATTCTTCAAAATCATATACAATGTTTCTAACAATATGATGACTTGTTTCTAAACTTTTGACTATTTTAACGCCTAAAATTCTTCTAGCAACAGTCAAAATTCTAGATTTTAACAAAGCCAAAAATAATTGACATTTAACGGCATTGGAATTTGTTTCAAAATATTCTTTAATTATTTTATAAGAATTATAATGAATAACATGGTTAGGTAACTTACCTTCAAGTTATGTTATACCACTTTCATCCACCTGAATGTTTTTAGGAGTTCTTCATCGCACACTGCTCAATCTAGGTAGGGACTATGAACCCCTATTATGGCACTCTAGACCTCCCTGTTGTGGAGTTAACACTGTTGCAGTTCTTTCCCCTTCAGTCACCGATAGATAAAATATCATAGGAGAGTGGACATGGGATTTACTAGTTTCTAGAACATTTGACAATCCAACAAGAGGTTTCACCACAATAAATTCTTCACCAAAATTTTGTGCACCAGTTGCCTCTCTAATTTCATCCATTGTATAATATTCTCCAAACAAATCCTCCATCATATGGTCATCCACAACAAGTCGTCTTGATGATATATTGCATGGATTGGTCTATACTGAACTCCTACACTTTTCTTGTGGTGATGGCGAAGAAACAACAATGACATCTATTCCGCTAGAAATTGGATTTCACTCTTCTAAAAGCCTACGCTTTGAAATACATAACTTTTTCTTTTCTCTTTATTCTTATAATTTTTTTATGGTTTTCTCTTTCCTAAATTACTTTCTTTCTCGAATCTGTAGGTTCCCAAGTTTAAAGAGAAAAATTGGCTTCCAAGCACCCCACCACAAATTTGTCTTGGTATTACAAAAGAGGACACAACTAATAATTCCAATTCCAATTGGACAAATTTGTCTTGGAATTACACAAGAAGACACAAATTCCAATTCCAATTCCAATTAGATAATTTTTTCTTGGTATTACACAACTAACAATTCCAATTCGACAAATTTGTCTTGGTATTACACAAGAAGACATAACTAATAATTCCAATTCAACAAATTTTTCTTGGTATTACACACTAAGACACAACTAACAATTTGAATTGGGTAAATTTGTCTTCCAATTCAAAGAAGACACAACCAACAATTCCAATTCCACTTGGACAAATTTGTCTTCCAATTATTCCCACAATTGTCTTGCAATAGCACAAAATTGTCAATGAATTAAACAACAAGACAAAAAAATAAAAAAAAACATGTATGTTCCTGAAATTTTTGTGTGCGTCAGGCGTGTAGATGTCGGGATTGAGATAGATTAGGTAGAGGAGTGTTCTTGGCACATAAAAATTCCCAGCGGGAATGCACACACCTTCCTAAAACACATGCTCACTAAAGCGCATGCATGTTCTAGGAATGTGCACGCATTCATGTTGGACATGGATGAGTGAAAACCACAAGGATTTCAAGTCACAAGAGTGTGTGCATGCTCTTAATGCAATGGATATAACATTTATTATTGAAAAAAAATCTTTATAGATAAATATGTATAGGCATTTAGGGACAACTAGGACCTAATGGCTTAGGATTGAAAGTGTTTTGAAGCATAGAGCAATGGTTAGAGCACCAAGATGTGGGTGCAAGGGTTGTGGGGCCTTTAACAAGAGGTATATGCATATTTCACTTAGGTATCAAGTGTGGATGGGGTTAAGGGTCGATTATAGGTTATTCCTAGGCTTAGATAAAGCTAGGGGGGTCTAGTTCATGGTATAGATCAAGCTCTATGTCATGGTATAGGTCTAGGTATAGGTCATGGTATAGGTCAAGTTCATGGTATATGTCTATCTCTAGCTCTATGTCTTGGTAGAGGTCATGGTCTAGGTCTAGTTCTAGGTATGTGTCATGGTCTACTTGTTGGTCATAATATACATCTAGGTCATGGTCTAGATCTTGTCATGTCTAGGTATTGGTATGTCTAGATCTAGGTCTAGGTTAAGGCCATTTCTTTCCTTGCGATGTAGAGAGGGTGGATGTAGAGAGAGGAAGAAAGAGAGTGTGAGAGGGGGAGAGGGGAAGCAAAAGAGAGTGTGTGAGAGTGAAGGAGAGGGAGACAAAGAGGG
>SNQJ01S0006566.1:55710-100242 GCA_010110895.2 Picea sitchensis | reverse complement strand
TTTTTTTTTTTTTTTTGTCTTGTTGTTTAATTCATTGACAATTTTGTGCTATTGCAAGACAATTGTGGGAATAATTGGAAGACAAATTTGTCCAAGTGGAATTGGAATTGTTGGTTGTGTCTTCTTGTGTCTTCTTGGAATTGGAAGACAAATTTACCCAATTCAAATTGTTAGTTGTGTCTTAGTGTGTAATACCAAAAAAAATTTGTCGAATTGGAATTATTAGTTATGTCTTCTTGTGTAATACCAAGACAAATTTGTCGAATTGGAATTGTTAGTTGTGTAATACCAAGAAAAAATTATCCAATTGGAATTGGAATTGGAATTTGTGTCTTCTTGTGTAATTCCAAGACAAATTTGTCCAATTGGAATTAGAATTATTAGTTGTGTCCTCTTTTGTAATACCAAGACAAATTTGTGGTGGGGTGCTTGGAAGCCAATTTTTCTCTTTAAACTTGGGAACCTACAGATTCGAGAAAGAAAGTAATTTAGGAAAGAGAAAACCATAAAAAAATTATAAGAATAAAGAGAAAAGAAAAAGTTATGTATTTCAAAGAGTAGACTTTTAGAAGAGTGAAATCCAATTTCTAGCGGAATAGATGTCATTGTTGTTTCTTCTCCATCACCACAAGAAAAGTGTAGGAGTCCAGTACATATCAATCCATGCAATATCTCATCAAGACGACTTGTTATGGATGACTAGATGATGGAGGATTTGTTTGGAGAAGATTATACAATGGATGAAATTAGAGAGGAAACTGGTGCACAAAATTTTGGTGAAGAATTTATTGTGGTGAAACCTCTTGTTGGATTGTCAAATGTTCTAGAAACTAGTAAATCCCATGTCCACTCTCCTATGATATTTTATCTATCGGTGATTGAAGGGGAAAGAACTGCAACAGTGTTAACTCCACAGCAGGGAGGTCAAGAGTGCCATAATAGGGGTTCATAGTCCCTACCTAGATTGAGCAGTGTGCGATGAAGAACTCCAAAAAAAATTCAGGTGGATGAAAGTGGTATAACATAACTTGAAGGTAAGTTACCTAACCATGTTATTCATTATAATTCTTATAAAATAATTAAAGAATATTTTGAACCAAATTCCAATGTCGTTAAATGTCAATTATTTTTGGCTTTGTTAAAATCTAGAATTTTGACTGTTGCTAGAAGAATTTTAGGCATTAAAATAGTAAAAAGTTTAGAAACAAGTCATCATATTGTTAGAAACATTGTATATGCTTTTGAATAATTGGTACAAGAAATATCGTTATAAATACCGCAATGCAACCTGACATGTCTTGTCACAAACAATTCTTAGCAAGATCAGAAGAAAACATCATTTTCTATAAAAAACCTCTCATATCATGAAATTAAATATCAAAACCCTTAGAAAGTATTCTCATAGATGAGATATTCTTGACACAGGTGGCCCAAAAAAAAATTGGACCTTCACTGGTAGGCTATCTCGTTCTGACATGAAGTTAATTAGAGAAGTTAAGGGACTAGTACAAAATTTTTGGCATGAGAACTCTGGTCCTTCTTCCAACCAAAAACAAGTGCTAAAATTGAGAAGGCTATATAGGGACAATGAACCCTACATTAAACTACTTCTTGAAATTACACAAACATAATTGTATGAGATATTCAAGACTGTACATAGTGCACTTAACTTGGGCCAAAGATCTTTCCATAAATGAAAGCATTGGTATGTTCGAATAAACATAATTTATAACACATGTTTGTAAAATGTCTAAGGACTGTAAGAACTATGGATATCGAGTGTTAACTCTATATGGCAGTAAAAGGCAGTTAATGTAATAGGATAGAGTAGGTAGGAGTTTTAAAAATCTGAAATGATAGATTTTAGACAGGACGATAGAGCTCGTAGAGATAGTCCTTAGATAGTTGATTTTTACAGTGTAATAGATGAGTATGGATGAGTATTGTAAGAGATATTAGCAGAATAGAACAGAGTAGAAGAAACACTATGTATTTTGTTTTTTATGAATGAATAGAACAGACAGAAATTGTCCCAAATCCTTGGATCATGTTCATCTCATGTGTGATTGAATGAATATCATTTTGTGTGCATGATTTGTTATAGTTCATTTCATGTATGAGTATTCAAGAGATTAATTGTATGAGTTTGCGACGAAACTAGTTAAGTTTCAATCGTTTCTCTTCCAATACTTGTATACAAGGTGTGCATATCGAGGGCAAGGAGTGCATTGACTGAGTCTTGGATTGACTCATAGAATTTCAGAGAGAATCAGAGAAACTTAGACCAGGTGCAAGGTGTGCACAACGCCAAGAAGCCAACAAGCTTTGGAGAACTAGTGCAGAAGAATGCCAGGTGGGAGAGAAGCATTTTCTTTTCAAGAAAATCCTTCGAACTGAGTTATTTGAAATCCCAAGAATGCAAGGTGTGCGTGGGAGATCAAAATCCTTCCAAAGGACAAAGCTCATAAGAGATAGCACTTTCTACAAGTGTTAGCGAGATCCAAGAGTTGGATTCGCAAGAGGAATGAAGATCGGGTCTTGGAACCCTGATAAATCTTCTAAGTCTGGGAGAAGGAATAAGTTTAGGAGAGAAGGAATAGTGGCCATAGATCATCCACAGAGAATATATGGACTATCGAATCCATGTCTAGGAAGAGAGAAGTAAGTGCAAGAGGAAACAGATCTGAATTGTCATATCTGTTACATGAACAACCAATTGTTGGATCTAGATGGAGTTGCACGGGAGAAGTTATGAAACCACCGGAACCATCCATCGGAAGGGACGTGTGGCAGGAGATCAACATTTCTCTGACTTGCGACTCGAAGGAGTCAACAAACAAAGTTTTAAGGACTCGCGATAGCCTAAATTGAGATAGGATTTGGGCCATTGGAATGAGGTGGGTTGTGGGCCGTCGATCTAAAGTTTCAACATTTCAAGAATCAGGAGTGTCGAGGAACCAACTACCCAAAAGTTGTGAAACATGAAATCCCGATGAGATCCTAGTCGTTGATCGAGGAGCGATCTTGATCGTTGATTGTCCAGGGAAATATTGACCTTTCGAAATGGAATATCTGGAGCGTCAAGGGCCATTGATCTGAGCAAAGGAAATTTTGGAGGTTCAGGGATCGGGTATTCAAAGGGTAAGAATTGGGGTTGAGCTTCAACCTCAGGAAACATGAAGTCCCAAAACACTTGGAGGAGTAGCCCCAGGTCACAGATAAGGGTCATATGGACGAATACATAAGGGGATCAACTGATAGATACAAGAAATACTCCAGAAGGGGAACATTCATCCAAACTCATCACCTTATGGGAGCCCAATCATGCTGGTGTAGAAGAAATATGGGACTTGGTGACTCTACATTGATTACTGGGCCCTAAATAAAATAATAGTCAAGAACCGATACCCAATTCCTTGAATCAACGATCTCCTTGATAAAGTTAAAGGGGAAAAATACTTCAGTAATATTGATTTGAATTCCATCTACCACCATGTCCCAAAAGAATAGACAGATGTATGGAAGACAACATTCAAGTCAAAAGAAGGTATTTTTGAATGGTTGGTCATGCCCTTTGGTTTGAAAAATGATCCAACAAATTTCATGAGGATGATGGACGATATTTTGTGACCTTTCACCAATAATTTTGTAGTGGTGTACCTGGTTGACATCCTTATCTACAACAAGACTTGGGAGGAACACTTGAAAAATATTTAGTAGGTGTTTCACACCCTGTGAAAGCACAAGTTATATGCCAACTTGGAAAAATGCTCCTTCGGGATGCACATGGTCTAGTACCTAGGCTACATCATTGATCAGTATGGTGTGCATGTGGATCCAACCAAGATCCAAGTCATCTGTGACTGGCCATCCCCAACCACAATCACTGAGCTTCAAATCTTCTTGGGCCTTGCCAATTTATGCCACAGGTTCATGTTGGGATTCTCCCATATTGCATGGGCCCTCAGCCAAGTAACCAGGGGTGGTAGTAAGACAAAATTTATGTGGGGCCTGTCCCAACAACAAGAGTTTGATGATTTGAAGCAACGCTTGTGATCATCCCAAGTACTTTCATTACCAGACCTTCATCAACCCTTTTAGATCAAGACAGATGCTTCAAACTATGTTGTGGGTAAAGTTCTCATTTAACATGACCACCTCATGGCCTATCATAGTGAGAAACTATCAGATGATGTTCGTAAGTACCCTACTTATGAAAAATAAATGTACTCCATTGTGAAATCCTATCGCCAATGGAGACATTACATTCTTGGGAAGGAGATAGTCATCCACATTGATCATAATCCACTGTGGTTCATGAAGACATAAGGAAAATTGTAGAATGATCGCCATCAGAATTGGTCCACATACTTGCAGCAACTCCACCTCAACATCAAGTATAAAAAATGAAGTACCAACCGATTCGCTTATTTCCTCAGCCGATCTCCAATCGCGACACTCACCAAGGTTCTATTCTCTTGCATCCACGATACCTCTAGATGGCCCCAAATCTATGAGATAGACCTGGATTTCTCCACCACCTACCAAATGTTGGGCACAAACTCAATTGTCTCTAATTTCCATCCTCAGGACGGGTTGTTGTGTTGTCTAAGAAATATATGTGTTCCATCAAGAGAGAGATATAAGTTGATTTGGGAATCCCACTAAAGTCAGGTGACAGGACACTTTAGCATAAAAAATATAGTGGAAGTGCTGCAGAAACATTTATATTGGTCGAAACTTCGACAGGATGTCAGCAAGTATATTAGGTCCTGCACTGCCTGCACTATTTCCAAACCGACCACTAAGAAATGGGGCCTGTACACCCCTCTTCCTACTCCTTACAAACTATGTGAATCCATCTCAATGGACTACATGTCAGGCCTTCCATCCACCAAGAGGGGAAATGACTATTTTTTTGTGATTGTTGATCACTTTTTTAAGATGGGGATTTTGGTCGCCTACAAAAAGAGCATCACAACAGAGGCCACTACCAAGATCTTCTTTGAATGAGTCTGGGTACATTTTGGAATCCCACAAACCATTGTCTCTGATTGGGACATTTAGTTTCATCACATTCTGTTTGGGCCTTTGGTCACTGCTAGAAAACAAGCTCACCAAATCCACTGCCTTCCACACCCAATTAGATGGAAAAACTGAGGTCGTCAATCGAATGGTCATGCATATCCTACGCATGTAAAATTACAAGAAACCCAACACATGGGATGAGAGCCTTCTCTATGCTCATCATAACTACAACTGTGCCCTACATAGCTCAACCGACCACAACCCCTTCCAGGTGGGATTGGGATTCCAACCATTGGGTCCCATGGATATTACACTACCCCTTGCGGCCACTCTGGATGAATCATCACCTGCTCTAACTGAATATGAAAAATCCACTCGGTTCATTGACCGGATCCAACACATCCAACAACAGGTTCAGGATATTTTAAAGAATTCCAATGCCAAGTACAGGCAGCTCCATGATCAACATTGGTTGCCACATAAGTTTGACGTGGGAGACAAAGTTTGGTTGCACTTGTAGAAAGAATGCCTTACAGGTCCCCATAGTAATCTTCTCCCACTCCATTATGGATCTTACACCATCACCAAGGCTATGGGTGATAATTATTTTTAGCTCAACATTCCTCCTTTCCTTGGCCTGTACCCAGTGTTCAATGTTGATCTCTTTTGGCCTTATTTCCCACCATTATTGGACACCTCAGAGATAGCACAACAATTGACACCAATAGAGCTCAACCTCGACTACATAAAACATGCATCTAGTGATAATATTTTGGGCACATAGGTCAAGGGAACTCACCAGTAAAGGATCCAACTTTATCGAGTTGTCAAATAAAGGAAGCTCATGCACCAAGGCAAGTGGCTCACCCGAGGCCAAATTCAACATAATTTCCTCATTTGATAGGGGAACTCAATGTAATGGATACCAATTCTTCCTAATGTGTGAGTATTGATATATATGGATTTCGGTGGCCTCTCACCTATTCCAACTGGCTCATTTTGGTAGTTCAACAGTTTGGAAGTTTTTTCCTAGTTTCGGGTCCTTGACTTTCGGGGCTGTTTTGAGGCCCTAAACAACATTTTTAGGGATTGCTACAATCAAAATATAAACAAAGTCATATTTTGACAAGAACATGTGTATTCCTCATATATCCCTTTCCAACGTGATATCGTGTGCCTAAAACGAAGATCGTATGCAAACGTTACGACCCCTGGAAGTTGATGTACTAACGTACCCCAAAGTTTCCCACATGAATTTTGGTGCTTCATCTCCTAGGGTTAGGTTTTTGGATTTATAGGGTTTTGGAATTCTTGTTTATTGTAAAAAGGATTGGAAAACCTCATTGTAACCATGTTCTTGAAAATGAGCACAGTCATCACATCTCTTCTCAGAGATAAGTTGCCACCATTCTAGCAAGCTTGTTTTTAGTCTGCATTTTACAGTTTCAACATATTTCTTTATTGAATAGAAATTAGTTTTACTGTATCTTTGTTATTGTTCCTTGTGCTTCTATGTTAAACATAATAATAATATGTATTCATTTCATTCTACTCATAAAATTTGGATCACACACACACACACACACACATATCAGCCTGAGTGGGACTAATGGTTAAGAACATGTGTTTCCTCCTAAGAGGTCACAAGTTCAAATCCAGAGGGGGGTGAGGTATGTATACCTACGTATAATTTACCAGTAAAATTGTTGGGCAGAGGAGGTCTGATACACCAATTTGGTGTCTGGCTTGGCCAAGACCTTAAAAATAGATTATTATTATTATATTGTGTTTTTCATAACACCCTTTTGTAGGAATGCTCAGTTATATTTTTGTCATCATCATCTAGAGAATTTATTCAAAACATATTGTGTACAAGGACAAAGGGTTGTACATTTTATCAAAAATATTTCTTAGATGGCACATGCCCTAGGTGTGGTGGAATGAAATTACTCAAAAGGTGCATCCCTGCAAGTGATGAGTATGAATTGGGGAGGAAGGAGGTTTCCTTGAAAAGGTTTAAATATGTCGCATATGATATTGATGGAGGGAAGGAAAGAAAAAAGATACAATTGGTGACTTCCAAGGTATGTGTATGTGACTTCATTAAGGACTTCATTGAAAAGACATGACAACATGTTCAACATGTGCATGTGGCTCGATGGTAGGATGAGCATTTTAGAATATGCAGAGATACATTTCTTGTTGGTAATGTTTTATCAATGGTTTGTTTTGCTGAGAAATACACCCTTCAACCACAAAGTGATATTCAAAGCCAATATTATCACTCAGAGTAGGTCGACATAATGGTATATATCACATACATGCATGGGCTAGATAGTAACAAAGAAAAACACAATATATTGAAGGAGTATCAATTTTACATAAGCGATGATCGATGCCATGAATTAGACTACATACAACATTTCTTTCAGTTGTTTTACAATCATCTTAAGGAGAAGAACATACAGATTGATCAACATTTGATTTGGTCAGATGGTTTCAGAGGCTAGTTCAAAAATGCTCATATATTTCAATGGTTGTGTATGTTGCACAAAAACTCAAGGTACCACACATTTGGAACTATTTCAAGTCCAGGAATGGGAAAGGGGAGAATGATGAAGTAGGAACATGCATAAAAAGAGTGTTATGCAAGAAAGAAATGAAGTTCACAACTACTTCCCTCATTCGATATGAAAAATCCATTGTTGAATCATGTTCTTCAGTACTGGGAGAGGGAATAGGAACCTATGAAGACCAATCACACAGGAAATCAAATGTACATATATATTTTTGGGAGGTGGTCAATTTAGATCGATCACAGTGGTATGAATGCAAAAAAATCTAGGGAACTCATGAATTCCATTCAATTTGAACATCAAACAATGTAATAATTGATATATAGACAAGAACAATCTCTTGCTTTTGTGGTCCATGTAGTAGTAATGAATGTGATGATTGTGAATTGACAGACTAGGTTGATAGATGGGATCATGTATCACTACCCATTGGTCAATTTATAACTATGGAATTATCCCAGTTGGAGGAGGAGCAATCAAGTATTTCAACATATTATGATCATGTCTCAGATCTCGTACTACCAAGATCATTGAATCCTTCTATTAAATTTTGAATAACTAGTATCAATGTTTGTTTCTTTGGTCATTTAGTAGAATCATGTGTTGGTACTCCATTTATTGAAAGGAACATATACACAATGGTTTAACCAAGATGTAATGAATGGGGCATTGATTATTGGTTGACACATTTCTTAGAGGGAAAGAAGACCCTTGTGCGATTAGTAACAAACTCCGAAGGAATTGAATTTTTGATTGGGTTGATGGTTATTAAAGGATAATATCTGACATGGGATGAAAGGAAACAGAATAAATGTGGTTGTGTATTTCAATATTATATACCAGGTGAAGTCATATACCACTTTACGAACTTGGTTGTCGGTAGAAATATCCAACTACAAACAATTCCAAGTATGAACTCATCAAAGGTATGATACTTCTTTCCTTACTCTGAGAATGAGAAGTTAATGGAGACCACCATTGTTTGAAATGATCCTGATGGTCTACTTGAATGACCATAGGTATGTAAAAGGAATAATTGAATAAATATTTCATATTTATGATTTATTGAAACTTTGGCTTCATTTTATGGTTTCTATGGTATTCGTGTATTTCCATGCCTTTCCTTTCATTTCCATGCCATGTCATGCCTTTCTTTGCCTTGGATTTTCATTCCATGTCATTCCTTTCCTTTCCAATCCATTCCTTCCATTTCCATTCCATGACATGCCTTGCATTACCTTGTCTTTCCATGCCATACCTTGCCTAGCCATGTCATGCCTTTCCTTTCCTTGCCAAGACATGCCTTTCCTTTCCATGCCATGCCTTGCATTTCCTTCACTTGCCATGCCATGCCTTGCCAATACATGGCTTTCCTTGCCATCAATTGTCATGCCTTTCCTTGCCATGCCATGCCATGCAATGGCATGCCTTCCCTTTCCATGACTTGCCATGACATTCCATGACATGGCATGCATTTCCTTTCCATGCCATGCCACACCATGTTTTTCCATGCCTTTCCTTTCCATGTGTTGGATAGGAAATTTGGGATATAATTTTGGGAAGAATCTAAGTACGAAGAAAGAACACAGAAGGAAGGAATCACGCAGAAGATAGAAAGGGCGTAGAAGGATGTAGAGGAAGGAGATATCATAAAGACGAAAGGANTAAAGATATTGAGAAAAGGAATCCCAAATGATGATAGTGTGACTTTCCAGAAATAAAGGACAACATAAAAGTTGTATAAAGAAAAAGAAGTAGAAGAAGGAAAATAGTTGTTAACTGAAGTTGGTTATGCCATGCATTGTAATGGGTTATTTTGAGATAGATAAGAATAGAATGTGAAACCATAGATTATGGGGTGTAAATATGTAATGCCATTGGGATATATAGATAGATATACACACACAGATAGAGATATAGGGAGAGAGAGATATAGAGATCTGTGTAAGTGTGAGAGTGTGCGCATGAAAGAGAATTAAGGTTATGAATGTAATAGTCTATGTTATGACCCAAGGGGGGTATATATATGGATAAATGTATATGAAATGACCCCAAGGGGGGGAATATATGGGCCTAAATGTACATGTAATGTGTAAATACATATGTAATAGGGTCGACCTAGTGATAAAGTGACCTCGTGTGCAAGTGTGAATAGCTATACATAAGATATCATGTATTTATTATTGGGGAAGGGAATGGTAAAGTATGAATGGTATTTGGTTATTTGTAGGGGGTTACCCTATTATTTAAATATTTATTGTGTAAATTATCTATATTGGAGTTTTGATCCACGTTGAAATTCTATACACGGAGTGCACTTCTGTTATTTTATCATATTTTGAGCATTTTGGTTCATTACATTTGGTATTAGAGAACTGATCCTAGGGTTTTTCTCCTAAAGATAGTCATTTTTTCATTTTCTCTATAAAATTTTCTTGGATAATTTTCAGAAGGAGAAACTTGGAGAATATTTATAAGACCTATCATAGTACCTATGGTAAAAATTTCAACTTACGTTTCATATTACTTTTGGAGATACACTCTGTGGAAGATAGGGTATCTGGCTAGTCCCATTGACTAGTCCCAAAAAGGTGTTCCTGGTAAAAAAATAATAACTTATTCATAAAGGATCCAAATTGAGTGAAACTAGTTTCATATGACCATTAACAGTATTTAGTATCTCTAGTACCATTTTCATAATTTTATACCAATTATTGTGTGTGGGGAACACTGTACAAGTGAGATCTCCTAGAAAGTAAAACAATAAGTAAGGTGTGGAGAAGTTACCATAACTTCCACTTCAAACATCCAATTTTGGTCAGAACTGTGGCATTTCAAAGTACTACAAGTCAAAAATTCAGACTCGGAAGGGCTAGAATTGTAGATATACATCAGAAGTAAGGTCGTCCAAGAGGATAGACTCCAAATCAGGGTTTCCAAGGTATGCTGACTTGTATAATTCATTGTGGGACATCTTTTTATTTTTTGTGTGGAGCTCATAAGTGGTGGAGAATCCTTGATGAAGATACTAGACTCCACTCCACATGGGAATAATTTGAAAAAATATTCTCATATAAATAGATTAGGGATACAAAAAAATGGAGGAAATGTATAGAATTCAAGAGGAATTAAAAGAAGAAAACGAAGAGATTAAGAAGAAAGGTGAGGATCTATCTAAATTAATATCCCTTAATAAGTCACTCATTAAGGAGGTTAAGAACCTAAATCAAGAAAATACTGGCAAAGGCAGGCGGAAACAGGATGAATCAAGGGAAGATTTGAAAAATAAAGATGAAGAGATATGTATATTATGAAGCCATAATAAAAAACTATTGGATGATTTTAAGAGATTGAAACAATAAAAAAAGAATGGTCAAAATAAAGAAGAAACAAGGATCTTGGATGAAGAATCTACCAAAATAGTACAAGAGGAAATTACAAGAAGGTTCAAGAATCCTTCAATACGGATGAGGTGAAGTCAGAAATGCAAGCCATAATTGAAGAAGGACGTCAGAATTTGATATATGGGGTCACCTTGTAGCTTCAAAGGATAAAGAAGACAATATTCAAGAAGTTCAACATAAGATACTTGAATAATTTGAACTCCATCTAGAGGATGTACATGCCAAATATAATGGTATTATCTCCAAGGCTAGAGTAATCAAGGACCAAGGAAAGATGATCGAGGATTCCATTGTCTATGAAAATAAGATAGATGAAATGCATGTGAAGAGTGAAAGAAAACCATCAAATGTAAAACTATATCGACACCCTCATTACCAAGAAACATTTCAAGGAAGACAAGAAGGAGGATATCAACATTATGAATGAAGAATATTGAATACTTGTCAATATTCATGGAACAAGGAATAACCAAACTAATCTTAAACAACCTATTATTAGAGACCAACAACCACTACAAATTGGAGAAGCTTCAACAAAAATGCATGGAATCAAAGGAAATAAAATTATGCAACAACTAGACACCAAGGATTAAGACCGAAAAGAATTTATTTTGGATGGATAGATCATAAAAAATGGAATGAAGAAAGAAGGAACATAAGAAAATCATATTACTTGGTTTCATCACACGTGAATCCCTTAAATGAAAAGATTTGAGGACAAATATTTTTGAATGAGGGTACTATGTTATGACCAAAGGGGGGCATATATATGGATACATGTATATGATATGACCCCAATGGGGGGCATATATGGGCCTAAATGTACATGTAATGTGTAAATACATATGTAATAGGGTCATCCTAGTGGTAAATGGGGCTCATGTGCAAGTGTGAATAGCTATATACAAGAGATAATGTATTCATTATTGGGGAAGGGAATGGTAAAGTATGAATGGTATTGGTTATTTGGAGGGGGTTCCCATATTCTTTAAGGACTTATTGCATAACTTATCTATATTGGAGTTGTGCTACACATTGAATTTATGTACATGGTGTGTAATTATGTTATTTTATGATATTTTGAGCATTTTGGTTCATTACAGCCTGACAGAAGATGAATAAAGGAGTTTGGAAATGATATTGTGTTTTGTGTTCTTACTTGTCTTTATGCATTCATGAATGATGATATACTTCACATAAAGAATTCAATCTATGAATTGGTTATGCTGGAATGTTCATGTATGGATATGATATTTTAGGTAATAATGATGACCATACAAAAGTTAAGATCAGGAAGAATGATTCATGCATCAACCTCTCTTTCCCTTACTACCACAGAAACATAGTTCTTGCAACCCCAATAGATACCCCAGGTGATACTTCATCTATACAAGCATGCGATGCAAAAAGGGTCTGTGTCTTGATGGTTTTGTTGGTCACAATCAACCCGAACCCTGGGTCTAATAAACCCTATGTAGTCAAGAAGAATCCAACAAATTCTTATTTTGTTGGGACCAGGAATTTGCGACTAAGGGAATGTTTTGGAGTTCGACTAAGAAAGAAATCACCAACTGGTTGGAACAAAAAGAATGGGATTTTGCGCAAAAAGAGAAAAATAAACCTTGGATGAGTGACAGACAATGGATGCAAAAGTATGTGTTCACAGATCAACATGAAATTTTCTTTTGTGAATTCCCAAAAATTCTGACAGAGTGGCTAGAAAGGTTAGTAGAGAAGACAGGAAGGTTTAGTGTTGTAGCACTAAAGAATTAGACGTCGAAACTAGTCAGACAATTAAATTCGATAAGTATCTCAATTACTTGAGAAATTGATTTTTGGTTGGATAGTATACTAGGGGTTTATGTTACATAATGGGTCATAGATTGCCTTCAGTCATACCAGACTCATATAGCATTGTAGAAATAAATTTTTTCAAAGGCCCACGTGGGAGGTTCTTGAAATCATTGGATATGTGGATAAAGATGCTACAATGTGAAAATAATGTGATGATAATGAAGTCTGACAACTAAACGGGCTTTGCACACATAGGTTAGTTGGAGGATAACAAAAGGATCACCTAAGAAAAGGGAGGAAGCCATGAAAGAGGAAGGAAGTGTCGAGTATGTGTTATATTCTTTGCATGTGTGTGTGTGGGTGCATCAGATTCGATAACTGCATCTGACGATCCCCAATTCCTTTGGTCCTTGTGTTGTGTGCAATAGGCTCTTTCTTTGGGGGGGGTCAAGTTTGGCCCCCCCTTGTTACACACAATTTTCGGCTCTGGGTGGTAGGGAAGAATCGACATGGTTCATGGTAGCACCCCAAAAAAAAATTTGGCGGCGATTTTTGCTATTTTAGAGGATTTTTCTATTTTTAGCAGTTTTCTAAATTAATCCCAGATTAAGGGATTAGGGTTTGGGTAGCTACGAAATACCTAAAATATTGTATATATTGTATGGTGAATGGTGAAATTAATACAATGAAGATTTGAAAGGTGTGACACCAGGGAAGGTTGGTTTTCTCTCGATTAAGGGTTTCTAGCGTAAATCTCTGTGTACTATGTGTATGAGCCATTGATTAATTTATGTTTTGATTAAGAATCTGTATGCATTTCTTTACTTCACAAGTTTAAAACTTACAGGAAGGGACTGAGAATGTAAGAAGGTAGTACACTAGAGGAAGACTACAAATTTGTAGTGTTGCATGGAGGAACGAGGTATAAAGGGAAAAATACTGGGGTTGACAGACAACAGCCACGCAGTGAGCTAGAAGTACGTGAAACTTGCGTACAAGTAAAATTTATAGAGATACCAGATATAAGAGGAAGAGAAGAGGGGTGTCAATCCAGTCTAGTAATAAAAGAGCCAGTAATTCCTACTCAGACAAGATTCTACGTTGAATCCACGACCCCATGTGCATCATCACAATCCAAAATAGCATTTGAATACTTGTTGAAATCCATCATAGTTAGCCAAGGAGGATAGAACAATACCATTTGAAATAGTGGGAGTAGTGCACAGAGTCAAAATCAAAGTGTACCAACATCACCAAGAGGAGGTAATACATAGACCAACATGGCAGGGATAGATAATACTCTTAGACTTCATGAATTCAAGGGAGTAGGGTCAGAGGACCCAGAACAACACTTGTTTGTCTGCAAAATAGTCTTGGCCACTAAAAACATACATGACGAACCCGTGAATATCATGTAGTTAGCGGCAATGTTTAGGGGTTGCGTACTAGTATGATACATGAAGTTACAAGGTACTACACCTACCGAACATGCTAGGAATTTGGCAGAGATAAAACAAGAGTTATTAAAGGAGTTCAAAAACCCAAAGTCAGAAATGCATTATATTACTGAACTAAAGGAGATTAAGTAGGTGCAAACAGAGTCAATATGGGATTACAATCAACTCTTTAAGGATGTAATGGGGAGACTAAATTTCCATATTCTAGATCAACAACATCAAGAGTGGTTCATTGTAGGATTACTACCCCACATTCGTAGACCTCTAATTGAAAAAAAGGTTGCATCGTAGCCTAAGGCATGCAAAATCACGATGAAATTAGAGTTGTCACTAGAAGGAGACATTGGGGGAATGGCGCAATTTCAGACACATTTAGCCACATTAACAATTCAACTAGTTGAGATTACCAAAGGAAGGGAAAAATGAGAACAAATTTGGTGTACCAAGTGCAGGATGGAGGGACACCACAAGGATGAATTCCCAACTTTCTCTCAATACTTCGCAGTAGGAGCACTGAGCCCACTACTGGGAGGAGGGTACTATGAGATTTGTAAGCAATATGGTCATTATCCCACTGAGTTTCCATTACTCCAGAAATACCAGAGTACTCCAAAGAAATTGTTTTGCAACTTTTGCAAATTAGTAGGACATGAAGAAAATGATTGTCGGGCGTTCGACCTTCTAAGGGAGCGCACATAGGATATATACAGTATCCAGGAAAAGACTACCGATGTGGATGGGAGTGGTGCACAATATAACACTTAGATAGGTTTCAATCAGGGGAATAGAGAAAATTTTGGTAGAGGTCGAGGTAGAGGCAATTTTTGTGGAGGAGTATGAGGACCGATTATCTGTTATAACTGTAATCAACCAAGACACTTGGCCTAATATTTCCAGAACCAGTGTATGAAGTACACATATTGCAGAGCACTGGATCATGAAATGCAGGAATATCCCCTACTAGTTTCAAAATGGAAGGCTAGAGGCAACCCAAATCCGAATCTGCATCAAAATCAGAATGTGCAGATGATATTAGTTGAAAAATATAGTGAAGGACCGAAAATCACAATCATTACATGTGGAGGAGCTCACGCAGGTACTGATATAGAAACATAAGGAAATCAAATGGAGCAGTGGGAAAGGAATTTAGTGAGGCATGTGCCAGCATTCAATCCTCAGCGGGAAAAGGAGACATATCAGAGAGCATGAAAGGAAATACTTGAACCACATGGGGAAGCATGCACATCATCACTACCTCATCTAGAAGTCCTAGCGGTACCTAACAATTCAAGTGCGCAAGTAAGTACACTAACCAACTTCCTAAGGAGTTGTGTAGAACTAATGAAGGATAGAATTGTGCTTAGTATATTATACAACATGATTGATCATTGTGTAAAAGGAAGGGACATTCTTGTCACACAAGGAATGGTAAACTAGGTACTGTGTAGGAAGAGAACCAATGGGGAATTCAAGTTCAATGCGTAGACTGGGGAATACAATGTGAATAATTTTATTCTTGACTTAGGATTGGATGTGAATGTACTACCTAAGAATACATGAGAGATGATGGGAGAACCTAAATTGATATGGTCCCCTGTCAAGTTAAGGCTCATGAATCATCATAATATAGTCATGATAAAGTGACTGACGAAGGTATCTATAAACATAGATGGGGCACATAGCATGGAATATTTTGAATTTATTGAGATCGCAGATGATAGTCAACCATATCTAGTTTTAATGGGATTGGAATGGATGAATGACATGAGGCAATTATTAACTTGAAAAGAAGGAAGATAATCTTCGAGGTCGGGGATCTAAAAGTTATTTCACCCTTGGACCCATTATAAGGGAAGCGATATACAAATTTAGTAAGAGTGAATGACATGGACAATTTATATAATCTGACTACACGGATGGAGGATTGTGTTGAACAAACAATAGATGGGGTTCTTAGTTGGAGAAGTTTTAGTTCGTGTGCATCATATTTAGAAGCTGGTCTAGAGAATTGGTAGTGGAGGATGCATGAAGTATCAACTATAAGATGTGCCTGTATAAACCGATATTTACGTTGGATCAGCATAGAAATATCTAACCCACCCAGGTATGATGGACTAACTAAGATTAATATGTTTATAAAAGCATTTGAATTATAGGTACCTAAACAGTAGAGGTTGTTAGCACTAGATGTCGTCCTAAAAAAAACTCCATATAGATGGTGGGATGCACATAGAAAGAGTATTAAGGGCTGGGAATAGTGTAGTAAACTCATGCATATACTCTTTGGACCTGAATCATAAGTGCACAGAAATACACAAGAGAAAGTGATCTGGTGAATCACGTGGAAAAGTGTTGGGCTTTAAGGTGATCAATATCAAAAACATAATGGTCGCACTGATTCATACACACATTGGATATAATCCCAAGGAACTGGTATTCAGAAATGGAGACACATAGAGAGACAACACCATGGGAAGTATTGGTCGAGATATTCAAAATCACGTTCACATTTGAACATGAATCTCCCTCTGTATAGGAAGCACTACAGGCCATTTGAAAAAAGATCTTCTCGAAGGTAGAATTAGTGGAAGAAGAACCTTTAGACATGATGCACATAGCCAAAATCATGGTCTAGAAGCTATTGCAATGATATAATGTGACAAAGGAGGAATACGAAAAAGAGGATCTCGGTAATGTACAAGTACCAGAGACAGAAGGCACACGCACAGTAGAAGGGACAGAGCTAGCATTTGTCCCGTACACACAACCTATAAAGACAAAGAGATTCAACGTTGGGATAGCAAAGAATCCTAAGTTTTCACACATATGAGACTATTGCAATGATGATATAATTGAAAAAGTGGCAGACTTATTACGGGAATATCACGACTTATTTCCAACTACATTCTTAGAGATGAAAGGGATAGCAGGAGACTTAGGGGAGATGAAGATTCCACTAAAAACTGGAGCTAGGCCAATCTGATAGAGACCATATAGGTTGAACACAAGGTATAAGGAGAGGTTAAGGATGAACTAGATAAAATGCTTGACATGAGAATTATTGAACGAGTCGAAGAATTTGAATGGATTATCCCTATGGTGGTACATGACAAGAAAAATGGATGGATTAGGATATGTGTCAAATTGAGGAAGTTGAATGACACATTTTTAGACGGCCCATTCCCAACACCGTTTACTGATGAAGTACTGGAGAACATAAGGGGTAAATAAGTGTATTCATTCACAGATGGATTCTTTGGGTACCATCAGAAAAAAATCACATGGGAGGATAGAAATAAAACCACATTTTTGATAGAATGGGGGAGTTATCAATACACAGTGATGCCATTTGGATTAAAGAATGCCCTTGCAGTGTTTTCTAGAGTGGTTTTGGTCGCATTCAAAGATTTCATCCATAAATTTTTGGAAGTGTACTCATATGATTGGAAGGTATTCATTCTACTACACAATCATATTGAAGTTCTCCGGCTCATGTTAGATCGATGCAAACATTTTCAAATTTCATTGAACTTAAAGAAATGCGTCTTTTTGACACCATTCAAAATTCTACTAGGACATATCGTATGTAATAAAGGCCTATTGGTTGACCCAACCAAGGTTGTTTTTATTATGGAATTAGCACCACCAAACTCAGTGAAATAACTACAAGATACGTTGGGCCATACAAGGTATTACATGAAGTTTATTAAAGGCTACATGCAGATTACACCACCCGTGGAAAAGATGTTGAAGAAAGAAGTCAAGTTTCAATGGAATGAGGATTGCCAGAAGGGGTTGGACACATTGAAGAAGAGACTGGTCACTGCACCCATTTTATTCTTTCCATATTAGGGAAAAGAGTTCCATGTCCATGTCAATGCATCATCCATTGCACTAGGCACAATACTTTCACAACCAGGCGAAGGTGCAATCAATCATCTGATTGCATTTGTGAGTAGGAAACTATCTATATCTGAACAAAATTATACCACTACCGAATGGGAAGGCATGTCCATGGTCTATGAACTCCATAAGTTTAGAAAATACCTACTTGGGTCTCACTTCAAGATGTACATAGACCATTCTGCATTAAAATACTTAGTCAATAAGCATGTCTTAGGAGGAAGAATATGTGGATGGTTGTTACTATTTTAGGAATATGATTTTGAGGTCATCGTAAAACCCAGGAAAGTGAATGTAGGAACATATCATCTCTCATGGATCTTGATAGGAGAGGATGCAGGTAATTTGGATGATAAATTCCTAGATGTGTAGTTATTCGGAGTCAGGATGGTGGATGATTTTTTCGCAGACATTGTGGAGTTTCTATATACAGGTGTGGCTCCCTCCGACATGATGGTGGTGA
Source organism: Picea sitchensis (assembly GCA_010110895.2). NCBI lineage: Eukaryota > Viridiplantae > Streptophyta > Pinopsida > Pinales > Pinaceae > Picea > Picea sitchensis. The sequence continues at coordinate 81,617 of SNQJ01S0006566.1, read as the reverse complement.
AAAAGAAACAATTGGTAGTCAAGGCAACATAATAACAACTAATTGTAGGGAAATTCTATAAGTTAGGGGCATATGGAATCCTAATGATTTGCGTACTAGAAGACGCAAGAATAGCCATATTGGAGGAAGCACATAACAAAACTGTTGGAGGACATTACACATACAAAGCAATGACATAGAATATTTTATGTGAAGGGATTTGGTGGCCTACACTATTCAAGGACGTGAATGATTATTTTCAATATTACGACATATTCCAAAGAGTGGGTAAACCTTCTCGACATGATAAAATTCCCTTAAATCCACAAGTTACATTGCAAGAACTTAATAAGTGGGCTATTGATTTTGTGGCCCCATCAACCCACATAAGGAGATCAATAGCAAGGTAAATCATCACTATGACCAAGTAATTAACTAGGTGGGAAGAAGAAACACTTGTTACTAATTGCACTGCAGAGACTGTTGCACGGTTTATATTTGAGAATGTAGTCACCAGGTTCGGAAGTCTGTGCATACTACTTAGCGACAAAGGTAAGAAATTTCTTAACCAAACCATTGCTGCATTAACTGAGGAATTTCAAATTCATCGTTAGAAAAGTACACCATATCACCCTCAAACCAATAGCATAGTAGAATATTTCAATAAAATTTTGGAGAATGCATTGACTAAGATCTGCAATGTTGGAAGAGATGATTGGGACTTACGCATACATGTGATACTATGGGCATACATAACTACAAGTAAGAATATGATGGGGAAGACATCATTCTGGTTGGTCTATGGACAAGAAGAAGTAATGCCGATGGAGTTCATTGTACCTAGAATTCACATTGCAGCCATCACTGAGCTTTCAGACATAGGTGTATTAAAGGAGAGATTGGGGTAGTTAGTCCAACTAGAGGAGGACAGGTTTTTGACCGGATTCCATCAAAAGGTACAGAAATATAGAGAGAAGGCCTAACATGATCGACATATTAAGACCAAAAAATTCCAAGTCGACAACTTGGTACTTCTCTATGACAGTAAGTATCTACAACACCCAGGGAAGTTTCACATGCACTGGCTAAGGCGTGATCCAGTAGATAACAAAGACAGGTGTCAGATAGTTGGGAACCTTGAATGGATATATCTTGGACAAAATGGTGAATGGAAGATGTATGAAGCTCTACAAAAAAATTTGAACATCTACACAGTGACCTGTGTAGTGCAGAAACCCCTATATTATTGTAGATGTACCATAGTAGCAAGAAAAAAAAGATAAGCCACATAAAAATTTGAAAAAGGGAAAAACCATAAAAATTTAGTGATAGGATAAAGGAAGAGAGTAAGAAGAATCCCATGGTATCAAATCTTGTGCAGTTGGAATGATCATCTTATGCAAAGTAAACACTACGTCAAAGTTCCACGAGAAGATAGGGACATGCCCGCCTGTGACAAGAAACACATTACTTCACAGGGTGGCATGAAAATACCATTAAAAACAATTAGGAATAGAAAATATAGCTCGACAGTCATCATGATGGGCCATTAAAGAAGTATAGTAGCATTAAATCTGAAAATTCATTGGAAATCCTGGAGTGATCAATAGTACGTAAGGAGAATCATAAGGCATATTTGGCACTTAAAGAGTATTTAGTTAACTAGTTACCCACTTCAATGCCATATTGGACATGGTAGTTAAGATAAGATAAGCTGGGTATACTTGGCATGAACACACTATAAACTTGGTGGGAAGGAATTTCTAAGTTATATTTTTCATGCAAACTCGAGAGAACGAAGTAGAGTGGCCCAAGACAAGTTACAACAACTTACATAGAGATAGAGAGTTCATATGCAAGCTCAACAGATATCAGAAATAACACCATTATGAGTAGTAGCACCCTTTAGTAAATCAAGAAAAAAATCGATTCAACCAGTGGAGGTTGAATTATTATAAGTGCCCGGACCTTCGGCCCCGACACCTCTAGAATTTTTTTACATAGATTATTTTCCTCCAATGACGGATGATGCACCCTTAATCATAATACCGTCAAATGTTATATATCCATTACCCATATCACCAGTCTTGAAGGGTGTTAGGTAAGATGAGGACATGCCAGGAAAAGTGGACAACTTGAAGTTTATGGTTCATGACATCACAAACACATAGAAGTTCCCTGATTTGGCTAGGGATCAATATTTATGCGTGAAGACAGACCCCTCTATAGGAAAAACTCAGGTCGAAGCACAGGCATGGGCATCGGGTCTAGAGAAAGCTAGGATACTTAAGTTGTTCAAAATTACACATTTTGGAAAAAGTACCGAAATCGATGGATATGTCAAGGTATTTCTTAGTTGCATCCATGGGGGAACACTTTATCCAGATCCCCCAATTTCAATTGATACAATAATAATTGCACACATTACAGGTTTGAGCAAGGCAGGCGAAGATCCAACCTTACTTTTTATCAAAATTGGAGAGTGGCCCCTCTCCGATACCATCAAAGGCATGTAAGATACATTCAAAGGAAAACGCGGTCTAGATGTAAAGAGCATTAGTGACCCAGAGGTCAAGTTCACGATGTAGGTTTTGGCCTGCAAGTTATTGTGTAAATGTCGAAAGGATGAGGTCCCAGCGGCCGTCATCACCGCGATAGAGAGATGTAAGGAAGGCATGTAGATGAAATGGTAAAATTTCCTTGTAATTCAATTCTTACATGACTGCACATAAGCCTAGGAAAAAGACAAAATTTCATTATGTGTGGCTCCCTATTCTTATTTCATTAGTCGGATGGTAGGATCCCACATTCTACTAGCACATGTGAGTTTTGGGTCACAGTCCCTATGCTGATAGATATGAAAACTTATGGTATTCCACCATAAAGCGATGACATACGAATACCAACATTTGTTTTTACTCATAATTACAGTTAATCATAAAAGTGGTAGAGACTACAGTACAAATTCCCAAGGAAGCCATTATCACCTATCGGGACGTTGTGAGGTTCAGAGAAGGAATGCACCACCTCTATGTGAAATATAAGAAGGATATCATGTGACAATAATGATCTCGATGGATATTGATGGCCACCCACCTTTTCCAACTGGCTCAAAACAGTTTTCTGGCAATTTTGGCAATTTACTATTTTTAGTAGTTTTCACTTCCAGGGCCATTTTGAGGGCCTAAATGAAGGTTTTTCAGGATAGATCTTCTCAATGATGTTCTACAACATGATTGAGGCCCCAAAATGAATCTCCTTGATGATACCTTTCCAACGGGTTGTTGCGTTCCTAAAATAGATATCATATGCAAAAGTTATGACCCCGGGAAGTTAATGTACTAACTTACCCAAACGTGGCCCACATGACTTTTGGTGCTTCATCTCCCAAGGTTAGGTTTTTGGATGTCTAGGGTTTTTGGAATTCCTATTTATTTTAAAAGGCCTTCAGAGCCTCATTGTAATCATGATCTTTAGAATGAGCATAGCCGTCACATCTCTTCTCAGAGATAAGCCACCACCATTCCAGCAAGCTTGTTTCCGCTGCATTTTATAGTTTTAGCTTATTTCATTATTGAATAGAAAAGTAGTTTTACTGTGTCTATGCTATTTTGTGTTAATAATATCTTAATAATATGTATTCATTTTGTTCTTATCATAAAATCTAGATCATTTGTATTAGATCGGTCTGCTCCTTGTCGTCTTAATGCATGTCCCCAACGAGATCAGAGTGCAAAGAGTTGGTTCTTGAGCTTGTTTTTCTTGAGGACAAAATTTCTCACACGCCCAAGTGACCGCTCATGGCAGAAGAAAATAAAGATGATGGGATAGGATATCCTTTCAAACTTTTGATTGAGGAATCACTCATGCAATAGAGGAACGAGATGATGGATAGTTTCGCGCAAATCCTTGGGCGGCTACCACCATGCGACACAACTTCTTCGAGTGGAGGCACTACCCCCTTAAAGGTACAAATAAACTTAGATATTCATATATTTGAAGGTCGGGTAGATGCATATGTTGTAGACAAGTGGTTGAATCTACTATAAGGGTATTTTTATGTCCATAACTTCTCGAATAGAGAAAATATTACTTTTGCGCTCCTCAAAGTCATCCCCCATGTCAAAGATTGGTGGGAAACATTCTGTGAGAAAAAGGAAATAGAGGAACCTTCATGATTTATAGTCACAGCCACTTGGGATTCCTTCAAGGATGATATTAAGGAACAATAATACCCTGTCAGAAGTTATGACGACTTATATACCAAATGGAACACACTGCAGTAAGAAAGAGACCAAGCAGTGCCAGATTTCAAAAATATCTTCCATACCTTGTGCACCAAGTTGGGTATCAAAGATTTGGAGTGACATCTAGTTCTCAAGTATCACGGTGCTCTGCATAGATACATCCATATTGAAATGGAATTTCTAGACATCTCATCCTTGGGCGCAGCCTACCGATATGCCATCAAAATCGAGCAGAAGCTCAAACAAAAGACGTGGAAATTTGGGCCTGGGAACCCTGCACAAAAAAATCCAAGAAAGGGAGGCCCCAACCCACAGAAAAAAGGACAAAAAAAATATGGACAGTATCAGTACAACCAGTTCAAGCCGCAAGAAAAGAGGGACACTGGAAAGACAAAAAAAAATATTGGGAAGTGGTGCGACTTCCATAAGAGCCCTTGGCATAACACTGCTAATTGTCGCTCAAAGAAGTCACTGGTGGCTGAAGTGAAAGCCTATGAATCATATGCATATTCTAATTCTGAGCTAAAACCAGAAAGGGGAAGACAAATCATTGATGCATAACCCAATGCCACCGTTGCTACCACCAAGCTCCAGCTTGGTGAACCAGATGAGCCATAAGAAGGAGAGCGCCACTTCCATTCACAAATGTGGGTAAAAGGCACCTCACTGCACTTCATCATTGATAGCGGTATCCAGAAGAAACTCATCTCTGCAGAGGTCCTCAAGCGACTAGCCTTGCCAAAAATGCCTCACCCAAAACCCTACACCATTGGATGGCTCTGCCAAGGAAGTGATCTCCGCGTCATCCAACAGTGTCAATTGTCATACATCATCAAGCCCTTCAAAGACGAGGCATTGTGTGATATTTCTCCTCTCAAAGTTTGTCATGTTATTTTAGGCCAACCTTATTTATGGAAATGTTATGTTGTATACAAGTCTAGGCCTCGTAGTGTTATTATTACTTTGAAGAGGAAATTGTACAGGATACCTGAGGCAGTCCCAACTAGTGTTATTTCCTTGATCTCTGCTAAGAAATGCAGGAAGGTCATCTCTTAGATGGGGAAGTTTGTCTTCTTCATGATTCACTCTCAGAATAAGCAAAATATCATAGCCACATCCAGGGTCTTTGCGGCCGACCTCTCCACATAGCAGAAGCAAGTAGATAAGGTCATGGAAGAATACTCAGATATCTTCTCCTCACCTACCAGGGTAAATTTGCACTGCCAGGTCAAGAACCCCATCGATCTGACCCCCGATGCACTACTGCCAAATGGTCCAGTCTATCATTGCTCTCTGTTAGAGAATGAGGATATCAAGTGACAAATCCAAGAAATGCTCCACAAGGGGTACATCTGTCCCATATCATCACCTTGTGGGATCCCAATCACGCTGGTACAGAAGAAATATGGAACCTGACGACTCTACACTGATTACTGGGCTCTTAATAAAATCACAGTCAGAAATTGGTACCTGATTCCCTGAATCGACGAACTCCTTAATCAAATCACGGGGGCTAAGTACTTCAGTAAGATTGATCTGAAGCCTAGCTACCACCAGGTCATGATAGAATAGATAGATGTATGGAAGATCACCTTCAAGTCAAAGGAAGGCCTTTTTGAATGGTTGGTCATGCCCTTTGGTTTGAAAAATGCTCCGGCCACTTTCATGAGGATGATAGTTTGCGACCATTCACCAATAATTTTGTAGTGGTGTATCTGGATGACATTCTCATTTACAGCAAGACTTGGGCCAAAAACTTGTAGCATATTCAATAGGTTTTGCACACCCTGCGGTAGCACAAGTTATACGCCAACTTGGAAAAATGCTCCTTTGGAATGGACAGGGTCCATTACCTGGGCTACATCATTGATCAATATGGTGTACATGTGGATCCATCCAAGATCCAAGTCATCTGTGACTGGCCAGCCCCAACCACACTCACTAAGCTTCAGAGCTTCTTGGGCCTTGCCAATTTCTACTGCAGGTTTGTGTTGGGATTATCCCATATTGCATGGGCCCTCAGTCAAATCACCAGGGGTGGTGGTAAGCAAATATTTGTGTGCAACCGATCCCAACAACAAGCATTTGATGATTTGAAGCAGTACTTGTGATAATCCCCAATACGTTCACTACTAGACCTACAACATCCCTTTGAGATCGATACAGATTCTTCAAACTATGTTATGGGCGTTGTTCTCACTCAGCATGACCACCCTATGGCCTATCATAGTGAGACATTATTCGATGTTGTCCGTAAGTACCCTACTTACGAAAAAGAAATGTAGTCCATTGTGAAAGCTTGCTGCTAGTGGAGACATTACATTATTGGGAAGGAGACATTCATCCACACTAATCATAAGCCACTGCAGTTTATGCAAACACAAGGAAAATTGCAGAATGACCGCCATAAAAAGTGGTCCACATACTTGCAGTAATTCCACCTCAACATCAAGTATAAAACATGAAGCACCAATCATGTCGCTGATTTCCTTAGCAGACCACCAGTCACGGTACTAACCACGGTGCTATACTCTTGTGGCCATGAGACATTTTGATGGCCACAACTCTATGAGACAGACCCTGGCTTCGCCACCACCTACCAAATGTTGGGTGAAAACATAGTTGTCGATAATTTCTATCTTCAGGATGGGTTGTTGTGTCGTCTGGGCCATATATGTGTTCCAACAAGCAAGCGAGTGAAGATGATATGGAAATCCGACTATAGTTAGGTGGAAGGACACTTCGACATCGAAAAGATAGTGGCAATTCTAAAGAAACATTTCTATTGGCCGAAACTTCGATAGGAGGTCAACAAGTATATCAAGTCCTACACTGCCTGTGTTATTGCCAAACCAACCACTAAGAAACATGGCCTGTAAAACCCTCTTCCTACTCCTGAAAGGCCATGGAAATCCATTTCAATAGACTACATGTCGGGCCTCCCATCCACCAAGCGAGAAAATGACTGTGTTTTTTTGGTTGTTGACCTCTTTTCTAAGATGGAAATTCTAGTTTCCTGTAAGAAGAGGATCACAACAGAGGTCACTTCCAAGCTCTTCTTTGAATGGGTCTAGGTACATTTTGGAATCCCACAAACCATTGTCTCAGATAGGGACATTCAATTTCTCAGCACATTCTGGTCGAGCCTCTGGTCACTGTTGGACACCAAGCTAACCAAATCCATGACCTTCCACCCCCAGACAGATGGTAAAACCAAGGTCGTAAATCGAATGGTTGTGCATATCCTTCGCATGTATAATTGAAAGAACCCTCGCACATAGGATGATATCCTTCCCTATGTCCAGCATAGCTACAACTGATCCCTACATAGCTCAACTGGCCACAACCCCTTTCAGGTGGGGTTGGGATTCCAACCATTGGGTCCCATAGATGTTGTACTTCCCCTTGTGGTCACCTCGACTGACTCATCTCCTGTTCCAAATGAAGCTAAAAAAGACACCTGTCTCATTGAGAAGATCTAGCACATCCACCAATAGGTTCAGGATATCCTACAAAAGTCTAATGACAAGTACAAACAACGCCATGATCAACATTGGGTGCCACATAAGTTTCAAGTGGGAGACAAAGTTTGGTTTCAATTGCAGAAAGAATGCCTTATAGAACCCCATCATAAGCTTCTCCCACTCCATTATGGGTTGTACACCATCACCAAGGCCATGGGGGATAATTCTTTTGAGCTCAACATTCCTCCTTTCCTTGGCCTGCACCCAATGTTCAACGAGGATCTCCTTCACCCTTATTTCCCACCATTATTGGACACCTCAGACGTAGCAGAACAACTGAAACCAAAAGAGGTCAACCCTGACTGCATTTAATAGGCATCCAAGGATCAGATTGTGGACACACATATCAAGGGAACTTTATAGCAAAGGATCCAACTTTATCAAGCCGTTAAAGCAGGGCAACTCCTGCACCAAGGCAAGTGGCTCACCTGGGGCCAAATTCAGCAGAAATTTCCTCATTTGATGGGGGAAATCAACACAATGGATACCCTTGATTCCTAAGGAGGGAGGATTGATCCAGATGGATATCGATGGCCACCCACCTTTTCCAATTGGCTCAAAACAGTTTTCTAGCAATTTTGGCAATTTACTATTTTTAGCAGTTTTCACTTCCAGGGCCATTTTGAGGGCCTAAATGAAAGTTTTTCATTATCAATATTATCAATGATATTCTAAAACATGATTGAGGCCCAAAAATGAATCTCCTCAAGTATACCTTTCCAACGGGCTATCATATGCCTAAAACGGATATCATATGCAAAAGTTACGACCCCGGGAAGTTAATGTACTAACTTACCCAAACGCGGCCCACCTGACTTTTGGCGCTTCATCTCCTAGGGTTAGGTTTTTGGATGTCTAGGGTTTTTTGCATTCCTGTTTATTGTAAAATTCCTTCAAAGCCTCATTGTAATCATCTTCTTGCGAATGAGCACAACCATCGCATCTCTTCTTAGAGATAAGCTGCCACCTTTCCAACAAGCTTGTTTCCACTGCATTTTACAGTTTCAACTTATTTCATTATTGAATAGAAAACCAGTTTTACTGTATCTCTGTTATTTTGTGTTAAGAATATATTAATAATCTGTATTCATTTCATTTTTCTCATAAAATATGGATCAAATAATTACCAACCAATTATTGGCTAACAGTGGAAGTGGTGCACGCCATCATCAATGATTGGGAGGACGACTAGAAGAACACATTTGAAAAGCCATAGTTCTCCCAGGAGGAAAAATAAAAAGGAAAAAGTGAGGAGGAAGAGGATTAGAGTTGTGTTGGCAGCCAATTCACATTTTTCATTGTCTTATAAGCTGCCTACACCAATGTTTAGCAAACATCGATTTTTCGTCGCAATTTTTAAATGAACGACACTTTTATTCTTTGCACCTTTTTGCATGCCTATCTTCGTTTTGTTTTCATGACTGTAAGTGTGAAAACTTAGTCCTTTAGAGTCACATTAGAATCATTGTTTGAACTGTCTTCATCCTTCTGAATGATATGCCTTTTGTGCTTACATTACACTTATCATTACCTAGCTGGCAAATCTTTCGATCTGTACTCATTACTCATGCTTTGATTTATTATGTGGCTTGGTTTCATTGAGTTTGCAATGCATTTGGATTTGCATTCATTTAACCTTTGGTTTCATAAGATACATGGGTGTTATGATTAAAACTTTTATATATATCTTTGTAATTTGATGCCTATGTTTATGTTTTCATAACTATTGATGTTTTGATTATACGAAAACCCATTTGTACATTGGTTAAATTATGAATATGAGTTGTTACAATACATTGGCGCATGGTTGATTATTTGATTTTGGTTTCAAATTGAATGATTTATGGCTTAAAACTATGGTGTAACATCGATTATGCGCGTTGGTTTATAACTCACCATTGGTTTCATTGGTCGGCTAATTCACATAATGGTTGAACTATGCTATGATGGGTTGAATTACTATGTAAATCAGCGGTTGTACTTTGACCATAATTATTTTGCATGGCAGAAGTAAGTTCTATCACCCTCGCACACTTTGCATTAATGCCTGCATCCTTACCGAGTTATCTCTCTTGATTTTTGGGAAAATCTTTGAGCCCACTCTATTCAAACCCTTGTCCCTTAGCCCAGCTCACTGTGTGTTATCTCCTGGCTCCCGAAGGGCGAATTAAACCCCCATGGTGTTCAAAGTTGGTGTTGGTTTCATTTTTCCAGAGAACACTGCCCCGTAATTGCTCCCAGAGTCACATTTTTGCATGAGCGATTATGGGCAAACGGATTTGAATTAGCTCAAACCGTTGAAAATCCAGAACCTTTTTTAGCCCCTTTACCTTCATCGTGGGTGGTTTCTTCAGAAAGTGAGCTGCTATAGAGATCTAGCTCTCATTTTATAGGTCAATTCATCAGTGGCTGGAACATGCGTTTTGAGTTTGTATGCATTCCTTCAGATCTGTTCTTCAGAGCTCCCTCTCAGTCGTCAAGTAGCCTCATCATCACACAGGTATGTTCGATATCAATCGTTTTTTGTAAATAATCCTTGTTTATATAATGAATTCGAATTTTGTTTTTAAACAACTCTGTTTACAACATTGATTGGCTCTGATACATTGTATGCATTCTATACATAGCTTGGCTTTGACTAAATGAAATTTCGTTTTCCTAGCTTAGCTTCGATTGGATTTTCATCGATTTGATTGATCTCAGTGTGGATTTGATTGTCTTGATTTAGCTTAAATTGGATGCTCTGTTGTCAATTGAGGTCGTTTGTATCTATTTTAGACACAAGTTGTTTCCCATACTTCAATTTCAAACGCAATCACATTTCGGTTCGATTTATACGATATGATTGGCAACAGTTTTGATATGGTTAATTGTTACGGTTTGATGTTCCATATGACTTTCGACCAACAGGGATACAGTTTGGATTATGTTCAACATGTTTATGTTAATATGCACCCAAATCATAACAGTTATACCCATCCGGTTAATACGCATTGATTTTCTTTTAGCTCGATCCTGTTATCAGTGGGATTCGTAATTGCAATGGATATGCTGTTAGAATTTGATTCGAAAAACGAAATTGATTGTATCCAGATTCACGATTTGTTTCCATATTAAACTCAGTCGTGATGTGTTTTATTTATTTGCCCAGTTTGCAATTATGACTTCTGTTGATTCTATTAAGATTGCGATCATGATTCATCGATCCTGTCTATTGAATGTGCAAGGATCAATCACGAATTTGGTTGGGTTGATGCTGTTGCATATGATTTTGTTTACATATAATCGTAACAGTCTTTCCACCTGTGTATTCGATTGAACGATGTGAATTTGTTGTTATATCATTATGGCTATAACAAGTGGGAAACGGTTGTGTTGAATTAGATCATATCACATACGATATGACTCAATATTGATTTCATTTAATATGAAACAGTCTTGTTACTATTTGACCCGATTTTATGGTAAAAGAAAAACAGAGTATTCTTACCCCTGTTTTCGTTTGAATCACTTTAGATATGTTTAATATTGAATGATAAAATCATTTGAATCATTAGTGATTTGTTTTGAATGATTATTAAAAAGAAAATTGGATTTGATTATTTTAAAAGATTTGATTTGATTTCGATTTTGGTCCTGTATGCTATTTTAGACTAGCTACAGAATCAAATGATTCTGTAGCTAAGTCTGTAGGATCAAATTTTTATTGTTTTGCAAATAAAATACCTTTCTAACTTGTTATTTTTGGTCTATTGCAGATAAATTCGAAATTGCAGTGGATTTGATGAGCAATTAGGGGAGATTTGAAATATTTTACTTGCATTTTGATTTCCTAGTTTAGTTGATATTAGGAATATCTTCCCAGATTTTTGTAAACAGTTTTAACTTCCACGAGGTTTTACCTTGTGGAAAAACTTATAAATGTTGCTCATTTTTGTAATAAGTTCATCCTCATTCGTGGGAGAACAAGGATATGGAATTTTAATACAGACTGAGGCAGAATTTGGTGTTTTGTTACAGCTTTAGCTTTTCATGATATCAATATTTTGTTTCATGTTGTGTATATCAATTTGTATTTGGTTAATGACTACTTTAGCTATCTTAATCATTTGCAAATGATATAATTTTATCACTGCAATCCATATCTGATTTCTTCCAAGCATTTAAAAAAAAACATAGCAATTGCATAGTTCAGTTTGTGAATGGCAGATTTCTCTTCTTCATAAGTTGGATTATTAAATATAAGTTTTTGCATAACAGGTTTCCCTTATTGCAGAGACTTATAAATCATATAATTGTTATGATTTTTTATGTCTTGTTTGTCCTGTTAATAACTCAAAGAGCAGCACAGCCTATCGTTTATGAGAAGCTTTTGGATTAACCGGTGCGAGTTTCCTTCCTCCGACCAGCTTCGAAGTCATCATACACAGGACAAATTAGGAGCGCTTCCAGGTCAATCTGTCATTTATCTGTTAGCATATTTGTTAGTATTAGATATATATGTTTAATATATTAGATTGTTTAATTTCAGTAAATATATTAGATCGTTTAATTTCAGTAAGCTTTATTTCTTATTTATAAAATATAAAAATCAAAAAATATCTCTGGCTGTCTTAGGGCAGAAAACAAATGATTTTTACAGGTTTTATTCAAATTTGTAACTTGTATATATTGTATATTTGTGAATAAGTTGTAATTCAATTAGTAATTAGACGGTTAATTAATAGTAATTAGTAGGATAGTTAGAGTAGTTTGTATTTAGTTTTAGTTTAATTTAGTAGTTTGTTTTAATTAGATTAGTGTATTAGTTAGTTTTAGTTAGTTTAGTTAGTTTATTAGTTTTAGTTAGTTTTAGTTAGTTTTATTTGTTTTAGTTAGATTAGTTAGTTTAGATTAGTTTCTCTTTGGTTTTCCTAGGATCTTAGAGCGGCCAACGGAGCCGTTAAACCCGTCAGGGTGGTTCATTCCAAACGGCTTGGGTTATTAGACAACCCCGGACCGGTTCCACTCTCTCAGTTGACAGACGATCAATTTCGCCTGTCAACAAGCTTCACAAATGGCATGGACAAACACCTAGACAAAAGCAATGTCCCTGAAGTTGGCCTCAAAAGGAAAGATTGAGATTCGAGAGTGATGCCAGATAAGATAGGGGGAGCACGAAAGAAAGAAAAAGCACAGTGACAGGATCCCTTTTACATTTTGACTGATGATTATATGGAGCACCTTGGGGACTTGATCCTCTATTCCACTAAATATTTGTCGAGGGAAGTTGTGAAAAAGCACAAATATCGCTAGAAGAAAGTCCAGGATCAGTTGGTTGTCCTGCAACAACTATTGGAAACAATATGTGTGGTGAAAGACCCTAAGATAGGGGATGACCCATACACAACACACATTATAGCTAAGATAGGTGTTAAAGAATCTCTAATCCAACCCTCCGAGGAGTATCGCACCATATAGCTTGAGACAGCTGTGCTAGAGTTTCCAGCAGGGGAAGTGCATAAACAGTGTGCAACCTTAGGCCAACTTAATGTCATTGTCTCTATCTTATCCGTTCATAGGATAGAGTAACTCCAAGTGTAGTTGGTGCAAGAGATATGACATAGAGGTGACACTACACACCAATACTTAGTCAAATTAAGGGATGAAAGGGCCGACATACATACGTAGTATGATACATCCCTACAGAAAAATAAAGAACTCGAAGACATAATGGAAGAAATTTTGAAGATCCAAGAGAATGGAGAAGATACGGAAAATAAATTACAAAAGGATAAGGATGATGCAGACACTATGGTACAGAGGACAGAGGTCACGGTCCAAAATTTATACAAGCAAGTTCCTGAAGCCCCCTTGGTCGTCGAGGCAACCATGGAGGAAAAGTTGTTGAAAACTGGGGATGTTATGAAGAGATTTCAAGAGTAGGTCCTAGATCTCCAACAACAGACCACACCAGGCATGCCACCCGAGGTTTGTGAGGGTAGAATGCAGATGACAACAATAAAAGCTTTCATGATTAAGAAATTTGAATATGACTGCACATGAATTTGCGAGGAAATTTCCAAAGTATAGGAAGAACTCATGGAGGACACAGAAATGCAGGCCATAGAGGCCAAATTGCGAGCAACACAAGTGCAGGCCAATGAGGTAACCAAAAAGGTGACAAAATTTCCATTGGGTGAGAACATGGCGGCCATTTTGGTGTAGCACCAAGCATATGTTGAAGTAGAGTGACTGAGAGACTAGTAGAAGATCATGCAACAAAGAATTGCGCCTAGGTAGGAGGAAGCAGTCAATATTATTGGAGATTTGGCCATCATCCAAGAGAAGGTAAAGCATGTCATGGTTGATACAAATAATAAACTACATTATATGACTAAGCATGCCACCGAGGAGATCACCACCAAAGAGGCCACCATCATCCCAAAGGTCGAAGAGGCTAAGGATGTTATGCAACACTTCATTGCAACATGGAATAATAGGAAACAGGCCTAAGTGGCTCAGGACGAGCCACAAGTGAGTGTTGGGGGCCTATTGGACATGTAGTTTTGGAAATAATTTTGGGAAGAATATAAGTATGAAGAAATCACACAAAAGGAAGGAATCACGTAGAAGGAAGGACTCGTGCAGAAAAAGGGACACATGCAGAAGATAAAAAAGGGTGCAGAAGGACGTGAAGGACGGAGATAGCGCAAAGATGAAAGAATAAAGAAAGCGAGCGAGAAAAGGAAGCACAAACGAAGATAGTGAAACTTTACATAAATAAAAGGACAACAAAATTTTTGTATAAATAAAAAGAAGTAGAAGAAGGAAAATAGTCAGTTAACTGAAGTTGGCTATGCCATGCATTGTAACGGGTTATTTTGGGATAGATAAGAATATAACTTGAAACCCTATATTTTGGGGTATAAATATGTAACATGATTTGGATATATAGATAGATATACACACACATATAGAGATATATGGAGATATATATAGATATCTTCATATGTAAGTGTGAGAGTGTGTGCATGAAAGAGAATTAAGGTTATGAATGCAATAGTCTAATAGAAGATGAATAAAGAGGGAGTTTAGAAAGGATATTGTGTCGTTCTTACTTGTCTTTATGAATTCATGGATGATGATATACTTCACAGAATGAATTTAGTCTATGAATTGGTTATGCTGGAATGTTCATGTATGTATGTGATAGTTTAGGTAATAATCATGAACATACATAAGTTAATATCAGGAAGAATGATTCAAACATCACCCTCCCTTTCCCTTACTATTGCAGAAACCTGGTTCTTTCATCACCAATAGATACCTTGGGTGAGACTTCATCTGCACAAGAAAGTGATGTCAAAAGGGCCCGGGTATTGAGGGTTTTTTTGGCCATGATCAACCTGAACCCTAGGTCTGATAAACTCCACATAGTCAAGAAGCAACCAACACCATGACTTTCCTTTCCATGCCTTGCCTTTCTTTAACTTTCCAAGCCGTGACTTTCATTTCGATGTGATGCCATGTCATGCCTTTCCTTACCATGCCATTCCTTTCCTTTCCATGCCATTTCGTTCCATGGCATGCCTTTCCTTTCCATGCCTTGCCTTGCCTTTCGAAGACATTCCTTTCATTTCCATGCCATGCCATGCCATGCTTTTCCTTGTCATGCCATGCCTTGCCTTTCCATGGAATTCCATGCCTTTTCTTTCCTTTCCATTCCAATCCATGTGTTTCTTTTCAATGCCATGCTTTTACATCCCATGCCTTTCTTTTCCATGCCATGTCTTGCCATGCCATTCCTTGCTATGCCATTCCTTTCCTTGCCTTTCCATGACATGCCTTTCCTTGCCATGCCAGGCCATATCATGCCTTTCCTTTCCATGCCATTCCTTGCCTTTCCTTGTCATGCCTTGCCTTTCCTTGCTTTGACAAGCCATGCCTTTACTTTCCATGCCATACTATTCCATGCCTTGCCTTTCGTTTCCATCCCATGCCTTACTATTATGAAACTATGGCTTACTATATTTTTAATAATTTTAACCTTTTCAATTATATTATAGGCATGTTATTTACAATTTTTTTATTTCCACACATTGTTATACAAGTGTTTTAGATATTTCCCTACCCTCTCAACCCTTCTTGTCTTCAATGGACTCTTGTTTACTATGTCTATATTTGGCTTCTTGTAGTAACAATTCTTATATCCAAGTGAACAATTTTATTTGATAGTTTCTTCTGTTGTTATAACAATAAGTTATGAAAACTGAGGATTTATTCTATGCCCCTATTGATAAAGAAATGAGTGATGAAAAATAAGGTTTTTATGCTAAGTTGGTCTCTCTATATTCAAATGGATAGAGATTTGATCAATATGATATAAATATGCTATTATTTCAAATTCATAAATCAAATATCTCTTACCAATTATTTCAAAATCATAAATCAAATAGCTCTCACCTTTCCATGTCATAACATGCCTTACCTTGCCATTCCATTCCATGCCTTTCCATACCTTTCATTTCCATGCCATGCCATGCCTTTCCATGTATAATGATGCAGTAGCATCCTACCTCCAAAACCTAGTATCTTTGACAAGACCTAGGGGGTATTCATTTACAAGGGAGTTGGTTCCCTAGTTAAATTTAATTGTTTAAATTATTGTAAATTCCTAAGTTTGATAGGAATTCTAGAAGGCTTGTATGTGAGGATTGGATATTATTGTAATCAGATCTACTTCTAATAAGATATATCGAGAGTTTTGGAGTGAGTGAGAGATATTAGGATGATAGAGATATCATAAGGATTTTATNTTTTATGCTAAGTTGGTCTCTCTATATTCAAATGGATAGAGATTTGATCAATATGATATAAATATGCTATTATTTCAAATTCATAAATCAAATATCTCTTACCAATTATTTCAAAATCATAAATCAAATAGCTCTCACCTTTCCATGTCATAACATGCCTTACCTTGCCATTCCATTCCATGCCTTTCCATACCTTTCATTTCCATGCCATGCCATGCCTTTCCATGTATAATGATGCAGTAGCATCCTACCTCCAAAACCTAGTATCTTTGACAAGACCTAGGGGGTATTCATTTACAAGGGAGTTGGTTCCCTAGTTAAATTTAATTGTTTAAATTATTGTAAATTCCTAAGTTTGATAGGAATTCTAGAAGGCTTGTATGTGAGGATTGGATATTATTGTAATCAGATCTACTTCTAATAAGATATATCGAGAGTTTTGGAGTGAGTGAGAGATATTAGGATGATAGAGATATCATAAGGATTTTATTATTGTAGAGATAGGGATTGAATGAGAGGTTGGTGGATATAGAGGATCCTTAGGGATTGTAGTTGAGAGGATTGAGGATATGAAACAAAATTGGTTACATAATCCTTTTGTTTAAATGGTAAGCCTAAGAGGCACATAGGTGAGGCCAATTGAATGAGGAATCAATCCAAAGGAGAGGTTAAGAGTGAAAAGTCAAGTATGGATAGAAGGAAAAGAAGGCATATATTTTCCTCATGTAAATCTATGTAATTTAGTGTGTATTCTGATTAATACAGACAACAACAATACTATGTTTCGAGTATTATCTAGTGGAAGGTGTGAATCTACTTATGTATATGAAATCATGTTCATTGTGTGATAGTATATGTCTCTACACATATCGTAAATTGTGTGTTTCAGTTCTCGTGTTAGTTTGCAAGTTTAAATGTCAAGGGAGAAGATTCACTACTAAGGAAGATCACTAGAAAATACAATTTCAAGAGGATTAGATCTATGAAATCTGATATAATGATCATTGATCACTGTAAGGATCAATGATCCAATCATTGTGCAGTTGTAACCTTGAAGAAAGGAATTGTGATCGTAAAAGTATACGAGTATGCTACATGAATTGTTGATTTTATTTGGGGTCTATTGTGGACCATTGGATCAATAGTTGGGAGGCGTCCATGTCATTCCAGATTCAATGCATTAAACCCGTTGGATCCAGTCAAACTTGATTCAAGACGTATATTGGAATGGTGTAAATGTATGGGTCCAAGTGATAAGAAGAATGATTGTCATATCATGATAAGAGAGGGGGATCAATGGCATAGATCCATTTCACACTGATAGTTGCTCAGGTTTTATCGACAAAGCCAATTTTTGAAAGGAAGAGATTGTGACACACGTCACCATATGGTTTTTTTGCATTCCATTAAACATGTGATAAAAGGGACCTTTTCAATTTGCGAAAAAGGCTAGTCTATGGTCGTTGACATTGGTCACATGGGAAAAAGGTAAGCACACGATTAACTCTATTATTTGTATAAGCTCCTATTAATTTAATCTCTAGGTCATAGCCGATGGTTAAAGTTTGAGGTTTCACAAAATAAAAAGGAGCTTTGATAAATACATGTGTATCACCTTTCCGCCATTATACACCAAACAATGCACCAGAGAGATAACAAAAAACTTGACCTAGTCTATTAAAGCTAGTGGAAACATGGGATCGAGAGAAGAGTCAATCCATGACCATGATAAACTCATATGTTTAGGAGGGTTAATGAAATATTTAATGAACACACCAAAGAGTGGAGATCATCTTATAAGGAGTATAAGAATAAATGGAGCATAGATCCTTGGACAACCCCTTTGAGGATTTATAGAGTATCCATTGAGTGGAAGGTTTCCATATTGTGGGTTAGACCTAGTAGTACGTCATCATTTTTCTATTAGAGAAAGTAAAGTACAAGAATGGAGTTATGGATAATGGAAAGAGATTGTTGATGCTATTGAAAATCAAGTGGAGGCAAAGGAAATTACACAGAGGAGTTCATATTTGAGAAATATAACATAACAAAGAAAGAGTTGTTGGAGGTCAAGATTAGGAAGAGATCTTGAAGGAAATATTGATATGTTTTATGTTAACTCTGGTTTTGATATTGTTTTCATGATAAGAAGGCATGAAGGATTGTATATCAGCTATGACATCTAGGAGAGTTGTAACAATGAACTAATTGTGTTCTTTAGTGAAGATCATGTGAGCTCTTGAAAGAGAAAATGTGGCAAAGAACCTGATAATTCTAGTTGAGGTTGGACAAGGAGGACAAGTTGAATGTTCTCAAGAGAAATAAAGTGGATCTATAGAATCCAAGAAGAGCAAAGAGTTCTCAAGGAGGTTTTAAGAGAGAGAGATAATTACATGAATACTAGAAGATTAGGATAAGGAGAGGCTTTGTAAGGTATTGGATAACATGATGATGGTGACAACTGGTTATAGAGGCTTGAGTGCAGTCTACATGTGGAAAAAATAAAGTTCACAAGGGATATGAGGACAATGGCTACTGATGGTCCTTGCATAGGTTCAGAAAGAAACCACAACAAAGGATAAAAGGATTCCAAGAAAAAAGGCATCAAGAGGATGAGTCAAGAAGAGTATGATAGAGAAATGGATGAGCTAAAGGTGAGGCTTGATGTCATACAAATGTTTCTACATAGGAAGAATGGAGAGAACTAGAGATGAGGATGGAGTATGAAGAAGAAATTCAAGTGGCCACTGATGACATTATTTGAGAAGTAGTTAAAGAAAATATTGAGGAGCTTGAAGAACAAGTTAAATGCGTGTGTTGAGAAGGAAAAACTTAGACAATATGAGTTCATATTGAGGACATTGACAGAGGAAGAAGTTCAATTTTGTGAATCGGAGCAAGGATATGTCCTTGGAGAAGAATATGAGAGACTTATTGCAAGTCTCATGAATTCTTTGGAGTATTCAGGTTAGCATGAGGATGTGTTGATAAGGGAATCAATTGAGGATGAGGATCCTTATGATTTTAAGTCTCAAAATTTATGTGTGTTTACAGGTTTTGCAGGTGAAGGACAATAATTTGAAGTTGTCATGAAGAAGAAGGATGAGGAAGACAATTGTCTTTTCAAAGAAGTGTCTTTTCAAATAATTGGAGGAAGACAACATCATAATTTTATTTTGATAGAGGATGAGGCCACAATGTCGCATAAAGACATCCAAAAGGGATTACATGCACATTTTTCCAGTGAAATTGTTGATTGAAGGTTAGGAGAATATGTTGTTGCATAAAAAAATCAACAATTCGCTCATGGAGATAGCCCAAAAGAAGCTGCAGAGAAACATTTGTATGTAATTCTTACAAAATGGAAATATTGCTAAGAAAACATGATCCAGAAAGAAGAGAAAATACAGCCAGAAGAGTTGAAGCATATTCAAAAGTGCATTACAGTGAAGGAGAGGTGGTCATATAATCTAAAACAACAGAGGTAAATTTTGATTTGCAAATTAAATTGAAGGATGCAGGCATAACCAAGAATAATGAACATGATTGGGAAGTATCCTCAAGACTATTTTTTAAGGAAGAATTTGAACCTCAAATTCAACATTCTAAGTTGGATAAATTTGAGGAAGAAATAATATTTTATGGAAGAATGGTTGGCTAGGATATAGGAAATGATGAGTGTAGAAAATTTGTATCTCTGAAGAAGCATATTAAAATTCCAAATGAAAATGACATGGATGAATAGAAGAGTAAGGATCCTAAATATATAAGAGAAGAAAGGATGCAAAAACCAGTGGACAACAACACCAAATTTCAGCTAAGAGAAAAACAAGTTTTCAGCAAGAGCATGTACCAACCATAGGACAAGCTGGACATAGAGGTGGAAATGATGAGAAATAATTTGATGACAATGTCTCAGAGGAGGCATACTGAAGGGAAGAAAACAACTGAAAACATAGTGCATATGATTGTACAAATTTGCATCAGTAGAGAAGGTGGAAAGAGGTAGAACCAGATTTGTGATCTAGGAAAGTTGTAGATAATAGAAACAAGGCAACAAAGCAGTGAAGAAAGAGGAGAGAATAATCACAAATTTTGGGATACAGGTGGACTCCAAATCAAGGAGCACATGGATCATGGACAATTTTGTTCCTTGCAAGTCTGATGCAAGAGCATCCTACCTCCAAAACCTAGTATCTTTGAAAGACCTATGGGGTATTCATTTACAAGGGTGTTGGTTCCCAAGTTGAATTTAATTTTTTTAATTATTGTAAACTCCTAAGTGTTGTGTCCTTTTCCCTGCTTGAATGAGAAAAAGAGGGACACTTGCAAGTCCAATTGGGTCAGCTGGACAAGAAAGAATTTAGTGCAAGAGTTAGACACATCAATCACAAGAAAGAAATAAACAACTAAGCTAATAACAACTAAAGAAATGAAAATACAATGCATAAGGAAATTAGAACCAAAATAAATCAAACAATTGACCAATATTCATGCCACCAATGGAGAGTTTATATTAGTGGGAAAACACCAAAGAAAAAGGGGGACTTATGGTTCCCCTCTTCTTCCAAGGGAGGTCTCTTGCCTCCCCTATGTGAGAGCTCTTCTTACAAATAGAAAACTAGAAAGGAAATGGTGAAGAAATCCAAGCTTATTCCCTCAAGAGGTGAGATGAATAGTTTAATGAAATGATACTAGTACGCTCCAAGAAGGAAAGAGGTTCCTTGTAGGAGAATAGAGGTAGCATAAAAATACAATGAGATTCTTGAAAATGTAGTGCACCCATGGCCTCTTTTTATAGCAAATCGTTGAGGCATTATCCAACCAGTTTTTAGTGTGAACAAGGGGGCCTTTAGGTCACCCTTAGGTATTTGACCAACCCCCCACTCAGATTCAATTCAGATTTGAGGGTCAAATTGACTTGGGAGCTGAAGAAAAAGTGGGTGGGAGGCCGACCAGAATCATAAATGCATCGTTCTTAGGTGTGCGTGGCTTTTTGCGTACATAGTTGCACATCAGGCAGATATGCGCTTTTCCGGTGTTTTCGACTGGCGCGCATGTGCACACTTCGTTTGTATTCTAAGAGCATGCTAATTTTATGACCTGTTGTATGGTTTGTGCCCTTTGGAAATGAATTTTTTGGGCCATGAATGAGCTAATAGGTGTTTGGAGATGTTGGATTCCTGTAACCATTTGTGGACAAAATTTTATTGATAACGGATGCCCCGTGATGTGTGATGTTAGGAGCACATGTATAGCCAAAATACATCAATTTTTGTTCTACTAAGAGTACCATTGTAAGGAAGAGTGTTGAGAGGAATTGCAAGAGAAACCCATTGGAGGGAGAGGGGAACTTGTAAGACCCAAACCTTTCTTGAGGTGTGGAAAAAATAAAAATTGTATACAAATGAGGCAGGCATGCCCCATGCTCGTGTTATGTAACTCAAATGTGTAAGACAATGACTGAAGTTGTATGCTAATGTAGATAACTGCAGCGCCTTCTGGGACAGTTTGATAATGGAAGATGACTATTATGATGGTGAACATACTCTGAAAAGAGGCAATGACACTTTTATTAAGTGTCGATGACTCATAGGCATTGATGGTCCAACAAGTATCAGAGTTATTCGGCTAGTATAAAAAAACTAAAATAGTCACAAAGTAACACCCACCGCAACATGAGATTGTGTTGAAGTCGAATGTTATGGGGGTCAACAACAACAACGAGAAATGATGGTTATCTCTATGTCATCCGAGACTCCGCATTGTAAAGGTAATGAGAGTCAATATAATGTCACCCTTCTGGAAACTGTGTTGACGTCAATAGAAAGGGAGACGTGAATCCAAGAAGCAAAGGGCTTCATGAAATCCACTGGATAAGATAAGGAACTTGATGAGGGACATGGATGAAGTCAAGAGGTGGTGGGAATCAATACTTCCCTTGTTTGGGGATATATGTGAAGTATGAGTGTAAACAACTGTGAAACTCAATCTAGCATCAGTGGGAGGACTAGACGTGGATTAAATTGTGCTAGAGGAATGACAAAGTGGAAAAACTCAGAGATCGTAGGTACGTGGATTGGGGGACACTCAGGGTTTATGGATGATGTCAATAAGAGTAGAAGGTAATGAATTCCCCAACCAAGGGTGACAGGGGGTTTCTTTGCCGAAAAAATAAGGTCGCTTAGGGAGACAACAAAAAGATATGTAAATGATGGAAAGAAAGGTTGTGTACAATTACCAAATGAATAAAGAATAATTTGGGATAAGTGTGCAGATACATAAATGGGTGCTCAAGTGTAAGATGGCTTGGCCTGTGAGGGTGCAAGTTATGGGGAGAACTGGTGGAGGGTGGGGGGCCCATAGGTGGGTTTTTGTATGAGGTAAATGAATGGAGGGAAATATGCAAATGGGAAAATTGACTGTGGATGAAATGGGGGGTTAATGAAATTGCAGAGGTGCAATGAAATGAGAACCATGAGGAGATATCCTGTGAGTCCATTGGAAAAACTAGCATAATGAGGAGAAGGAGTATGTGGTTTATTCTTGAACATGCGTACGACTATCAGGACTCCGATCCCTAGTGGGTGAAATTAGCATTAATGTCAAAGTGCCAAAGGGGACTATCAATGGGAAAACTCATGTGGGGGAGAATGCTATCGGGTGACAGTACTTGAAATGTAGTGAAGGTGATAGTACTACAGAGCTGGATGTGAGGATCCTATAGGAAAATGTTGGAGGTTGTGACTGGGAGATGAAATTGATATTCATAGGGAATGATTACATGCCAGTGCCAATCATTTACCTGAAGGGGTTGCGTTGATTTGTGGTGACCGAGTACCTGCGCACATAAAAAACCAAATACCTGACATGAAAAATAGTTGAAGATAAAGAACATATAATATTTGTTTGATAATTTTGAAGATGAGCATGCGTACCTAGGTGTGATGTGAGAAAAATGTTCCCCCGGGGCTGAGGATGGATGGTGACCCGGGGAATGTGACTGTGTAGGTGGTAGGATCTTGATGTTGTGGCTGAAGACGGATCGGAAAAAGGACACTCAAAGCTCATGTAATTAAGCATGGAAGTTTGGAAAAAGGGACTATATATAGTTGTAGGGCCCACATTAACACCTCATTTGTACCTATTTCGATAGAGAGTTGATGAGAGGTTTTTTAGAGGATATTTGGAGATTCTTGGATTTTGATCCAGCTGATCCAGGATTCACAAGAGCCAGGTTAGTGGTATCATCCTCCTGCATAGTAGTTAGGATTTATTTTCTAGGCAGGGTCGTATGGACGACCATACTATGAGATTTTGTGAGGGTGGGCCCTCCAGTGCGCGGGCAATTGGAGGAGTCTCACGTGTGGGGGTGCGGCTATAATAAAGAGAGTCACGCATGGGGATGAATGAATTTGGATAATAGGTGCACACATGTGCTCATATATTTCTCTGACAGCTGCGCACATGTGCACATTTGTGGAGCAAACAGGTGTGCATGAATGCGTGCTTGTGTGTGTGATAGGTGCGCATAGATGTGCATATGTTTCTTTGAAAATTTCACATTGATGCACAACTGTGCAAAGAAAAAGAGTGCATATGTGTGCGCCTATGGGGGTGACAACTGCGCACATGAGGCAAAGCTGAGGGGGGGTAAAAACTTGTCTTTTTTGAGATTTGTTGATTTNGGATTGTCATTAAGTATTGTTTATGTGGATGCAGGTGATCAGTTCAAGATTCAAGTCCACTAGAGGGAGAGGGAATGGACGCACCTTAGGGAGGTGGTGAGGGATGATGAGAAGGGTGTGTGGGGACCTTTGGAAGCCTATGGGTTTCTAAAGTTCTCTAACTGAACACTTCTGCGGGCACAGGCGTACCTGTTGCAGTTTGTGATATCTATGTGGAGCATGGATCTACATTTCTTCATTGTGAGGGGGGAGCAACTTACATTATCTGTGACGGAGGATGTGTATTTTTTGACCAAGCTCCCTTTTTAGGTGAGGGCCCTTCCTGTCGAGCCCCAAATTCTAGGGGATGTGCCCCTGACAGACATGGCGTGAAGATATTGTTCTTGTCAGACTTTATTTTTGGTTTGGTTGTTAGGATTGATGCGATGGATGCACTCGTGCATCATTGCATTGCAACGATGATAGTGAGGATATACAGATCCTTGGTGACTTAATAGATCAGTGGTGGTCAACTGAGAATCATGCAGAGGGTGTTGGCCGGACAACATTTTTCCTGGGGTTTGATGCTTCACATCAATATGATGGAGAAACTTAATCGGTGTCAAGCGACTGACTCCGATGAGTTTTTCTTTGGGTCTATCTTGGTGGCTTGGTTTCTGGAGAGGGTGCCCATGTTGCACCCTAGAGTTTCGTTTGAGGTGGTTGGTGCATGGGAGACACGAATGATGCAACGTATATCTATTTTGGTTTGACATGGAGGTGGGGAGGGCGGCCATTATTTTACAGCCGAGCTAGCATGTGTGTACATGTATGGCGGGATGGACTACCATCGATATCCAGACATGGTCTTACCTCTTGGGGAGGTATGGGACTAGAGGGGTATGTTGATGTATTTGATGTTTTATACTTTTGATAGTATAACATATATTTTATGTATGGATGGATGTTGATGCTATCATTTATTTGGTGTGTGTGCATATGTGGGGCCACGCGGACAGGATGTAGAGTTGGTCAGAGCGTCGGCACATCAGGGGCCTCTGAGACCACTGTTGGGAGGTCCAAGGGTAGAAGAGAGACGTCAAAGGGATGAGGTTAGTGCGAGGCCAGCCGATGATGAGATAGATGGCAGGAGATGTAGATATGATGACCCCGGTGCAGGGATTTCACATGCTCCTCCGACAGAGGCCAATGGAGTGTTAGAGGACTTTCACCACTAATTGGAGGTGGTGATATAGGGAGTGCCCAAGGGCATGTGGACTCAGCTACAGGATGAGGGAGTCTTGGAGAAATGCATGGCCTTCCGGTGGAGCTGCGAACCCTGATCTACAGGGTAGCTATAGCGGGGTAGCTATGACTGGGTGACTGCCCCCAAGACCTGGAAGACCCCCAGCTGGTGGGGCTCCTCCTCCCAAGAGAGGACCTATTCATGGTTCTCTAGAGGCACCATGAGTGAAATTTGATGTATATGTTTTGTATTTATATAGACTTGCAGGCTCATTTTGTATAGGGCGGGGTGACACCTATTGTGGACTTGTAGGGTTTGGGGATTTCTCTTGCCTATTGGCGATATACATGTTGTACTATTTTTTGTAAAAATTTGATGGCACACTGATCTCTCTCTCTCTCTCTCTCTCTCTCTCTCTCTCTCTCTCTCTCTCTCTCTCTCTCTAT
>SNQJ01S0006565.1:238060-257323 GCA_010110895.2 Picea sitchensis | reverse complement strand
AAGGAGGATTATTTAAATAATAAAGTAAATGGAAAACTTTCTAATTATCGAAAGTGGTTATAAGAAGGTTAACCCTAAAATGAGTTAAATGGGTTAAGTGGTCAAGTGGCTATTGGATACATGGACAAGTGGCAATTTGGGCAAAGTTGGACATAGGTGACTATGTGGACAAAGTGGCCTAGAAGATGCTTCTAAGGAAGATACTTGGAGAGTATAAATAAGAGGCAATGCTCTCTCATTTCAATCACACTTGAACATATTGAATATCTACAGGTGACTAAGGTAACCAAAGGATATCTAAGCTGAATTTTAGAGGGAAGGTGAAGTAAAGAAGGTTGAAATTCACGGGAGGATAAATTCTTTTGATGATTCTTTCTAAGGTATGTTATTTACAGGTCACCTCACCATTTTCGCCATAATTTTTTTTCTAGAATGATTCAAACCGTGAAACTAGGAGGCCATTGAGAAAACGTATCCAAGTAGCTGTGGTACGAACTTCAGCTTGTGGGTCGTTGTATTTTTGGAGTTACATTCCGTGGAAAATAGGGTTTGTAGCTAGTCCTGAAACTAATCTAAAACAGGTGTTCCAAGTAAAAATGCCATAACTTCTTCACAACAAATGCAAATTCAGTAAGACTGAATGTGTTGGTTAGAGCATAGTCTTTAGTATTATGTGTAAAAAAATTAGATCCATACCACAAATATTCTGTGCAGGGCACACTCTACAAGTTCGCTCTCTAGAATAAGCCAAAATTCAACAAGGTATGCCATTTTTGCTATAACTCTTTTTCTGAGAGGTTCCAAGTAGTGACACTTGGAGGAATTGCATATGACACATTGAAGAACATTATGTACTATTTTCAGATCTTTATTCATTACAGGTACATAGTTATGATTATTTCAAGTTAGGGTTGTTGACTAATCCAAAACCAGTCATGTGAGACTAAAGTAAAGTTTGATGAAAATGATTGTCTCTTGTTGTTAAACTTAAGGAAGGTTTCCAGGTTGAGGTACAAGATGGTGCATGGTTGATGCACTTCTTCATGGTACAAGTTGATTACAAGTTGTTTGGTCTAGGTTGGTGCATGGTTGATGCACTTGTTTATGGTACAGGTTGATGCATGATTGATACATGGTTCATGTTATTGGTACAGGTTGTTTGGTGCAGGTTTATTGGTACAGGTTTACAACAGTATATCTCACAGTGATAGTGTGACAGTAGTTCCATCATTCTACTTATACGTCAAGGCAGTTGGACGGGGCAAGGACGGATGGTTGTAGCCACCTTCCGGTTGTAGCCGAAGAACATAGGGGGTTGTAGCCAAAGAATTGGGGAGTTGGAGCTTCCCTCGGGTTGTAGCCTGAGAAACTTGGGGGTTGGAGCCTCCTTTCAGTTGCAGCTGGAAACAAAGGAAGTTGGTGCTTCGAATGAATGTAATTCTTCAAGACATATAAGAAAAATCATTATGCGGTTTTCTCACGCTTTGGGTTTCCACGTAAAAACATTAGTGTACTGTGTATGTGTATCATTTTTCATTTGTTCATTTTTTATTTACTCTACAAATATTGGATGATAATGCTAGACTGATATAACACTTGCATTATATGGTTAAAAAGGATTAGATTGCTCTATTATTGATTCACCCCCCTTCTCAATAATCCAACAATAGCCTCCTCCTCCATTTGTTGCAATGACAAAGGTGAGATAGAATAATGAGAACCCGACATAACCATCGGTGTTACCCGAAGTGTCCCATTATCAGTAGAAAAATCCTCCTCTTGGTTAGCTACAAAAAAATATGAACTTGAATTTAATACCCAAGAGGTTTCTTTTTCATCACAAGGAAAGAAAGCAGGGATGGAGTAGTGAGAAGATACATATATTTCTCCCGAAAAAGAATTCACTCTCTGATCTATATCCCCTACAGTAAAGAAAGATCCAAACATATGGAGTCCAACTAAATCATAAGTATTTTCAACATTTTCATGTAAACCCAAATCAACATGGAAAGGAACATTGAGACATGATTTAGATTCTTCATCCACTAGTTGATATGTTTCATCTATAAGAGAAAATAAATGGATAATCAAATCGTTGATAGAGAGTCTATCATTCAAAGGAAATCTCTAGCAAAGATTCATAAACCTAATAAAAGAGTATTCAAGAGATTCATCTTTGTTCTTCCTAAGCTCTGATATTTCTGTACACAAATGATCATAATCATAATTCTTAAAAGCATGCCAAAATTGATGCATAAACTGCTCCCATGTGTGGATAGAAACAACCGACAAAGTCTCACACCAACTCTTGACCCGACCTACGAAAGTGAGAGTGAACAACTTGCAAATAACACTTCCATTAGAGATATTTTGAGAATAATATGTGAACATTATAGACATAAGTTGAAGAGAGTCTTGAAAAGTTATTCTTGCCCTAAGGCAAGCCATAAATGATATTCATTTAAAAATACTATTAACTATGCTCGTTGGCGTCCTCTTCTACTCTGTGAGTTATTCTAGATGTTTTTGATGTCATCCTGATGAGTAAGATCATCTCATCTTTTTATCCTCTATCTCATCCTTCCATCATGCTCTTGCAGGTCTGATTTCGACTCCTGTAGCTCCATATATGATTGCTTGAATATTGCATAGTGCACTTTCTGATTAAATTTGAGCCTCTTCTGTTTTCTAGAAATTTTTGTTCTCAATTTTTCTATATTTTTTATCCCGTCACGTTTTATTTTATTTTAGCTTTTCAATGAGCTATCCTTGGCCTAATTTTGTTTCCTGTAGGCCCAAGAATGGTTATCTGAAGTTTGCACACTGAATTTCCCCCCAGATTCATGGCCTTTTGTTCATTACATTTTCTGGCACTAGTTTGGTCTAAAGTTTGTCTTCAATGTATTATTCTCTTTGATACCTTTCCAACGCGGTATCATGGGCACGATTCTGACTCATGTAGCCCAAGACATGTTTGTTTGAAATTTGATGCTCAACAACCCCTGATCTGCTTGTGGGTGAATCCAGGCAGTCAATATTCAACCTAAAAATAATTGTACCACATGCATGACGTAATTCAATATTGAATTATTAATATAGTTTTTAGCCTCCTCACTTGATTTGTATAAGAACCTAGAGAAGGAATAAGACCTAGGGTTTGTGTTGTAATTTTGGCGAATTACCGTAGTGAAAATATGATAATAAAATAAAAAATAAATGAAATAGGAAAAAAATAAAATTAACTAAAATAAACTATATGAAATTAATAAATAAAAATGAATAAAATTACCCCCACACACGTGAAAATCAAAGATTAAAAAATAATAAAAATAAAAATACTCCCCAAAATAACAACATAACCCAAAGTTCTTAAAATTAAAAATTTAAATTAAAAAATTGTGGGTCAAATAACCTCATCAGAATGAAGGATGGTCGGAATGGTAAAATTGTAATAAATAAAAAATGAATAAAATTCCCCACACACGTGAAAATCAAAGATTAAAAAATAATAAAAAATAAAAAATACTCCCCCAAAATAACAACATAACCCAAAGTTCTTAAAATTAAAAATTTAAATTAAAAATTGTGGGTCAAATAACCCATCGACGAAGGATGGCCTGAATGGTAATAAAATTATGAACATTCCATTCCAATGAGTTGTCACTCCAATGGGTTATCGCGATGGCTCCATCCTGATGGGCTATCGGGATCACATGGTAAAATCTCAAGTAAACTTCGTAAAACCTTCTAATGGCTTGCCTTCCCAATGGGTGGGCTCAAGAAAATATTAAAATACGCGATGTGGTTATCCAAAGTAAATCCTTGTAAAATCTTTCGATGGTTGCCTTTCCGATGTGTATGGATAAGTATTTTCCTTTCCGATGGATATGGATAAGCCTCTCCACATGAAACATTCTGATGGACAATGGATTCTGATGCACACACGTCTTATAACACTCACTTCGATGGCTTAACATTCCACTCTGATGGGTTATCGAGATGGCTCCACTCCTATGGCATACCATCAGAATCTAATGAACGGAGAGGTCGACTTTAGTGTCAAGTGGAGCCCCTGATGAGCTAGGATTCTGATAGTTAATCTTGAGTCTCGATTTTGATGGCTTACCATTATGATGGACCATAGAAGTCCGATGGTTGGGGAGGTTAACTTGAAGAGTGGTAAGTGGAGTCTGATAGGCTCATTCTGATGAGCTAGGCTTCCAATGGTTAATTATGTCAACCCCCTCGCGGCCCCTCCCATATATATATATATATATATATATATATATATATATATATATATATAATAAATTTTACCCTCATGGGCCTTAGTTGAAATATTAAAATAATAAGGTAAGGTTATTCCAAGGCATTCAGGAGGAGGGGATTCTTAGGATGAAGAAATGTTTGTAAGAGGAAGGGATTTTTTGAAAAGTAGAAGGTATGTCTTAATGGTAATTCCCAATGGGAAGAAGCCTCAGAAGAACTCTAATGAAGTATTAAGCTTATTCTAATGGGTGAGGGGGAAATGAAACAATTAAGTTAAAAAATGAAACTAAATGAAATTAAATAAGAAAAATAAAATAAAAAATATACAACCTTTTAGTGGAAGAATGGGAAAAACAAAAATTAAATTAAAATGAAAAAATAAATAAAAGAAATGAACACACATATATCTGTGTGTGTGTTTGAAAAGTCAAATTGTTTCTAATTTTAAGGGGTATGAAAAAGAATGAGAATGGACATATTATACATTAGGGTTTTAGGCAAACGTACCATGTGAAAATAGTCTACCCATGAATAAACAAATTTGATCCATGTAAAAACATGTCTAAAGTAAATTTGATTTTTCCCATGTAAAAAATAAATATCAAGGGTAACTTATGGGGAAAACCATGAGGAATAAAAACCATGGGCAATTACCATGTCGTTTTGCAAAACCAAGGGATAAATACAAATGGAAATAAATAAATACAAAAATAATGAATAAAAATAAAAAGAAATAGATAAATAAAATTAAAAATAAAAATAAAATAAAAATATATAAATTATGTACAAGAATAAAAATAAAAATTAGGAAAATGAGGCCAAGTTACACACAAGTGAGGGTTCCTTGGGAGTCATGGTTCCACACTCAGGGACCAAAAATAAGAGTAAGGTATATCAGGTATATTTCAAGTAACCGGGTGTTCAAATCGGGTAGGTAAGTAGTACAGAGGTCATGATTGTTTGAATTTAGATGCAACATATAAAAAACGAAGAGGGGGGAAAAGTCGACAAATCATGCAATAAATCAACGTCACAAATAGTGACTCATATTATAAAAGGAGAATGACGATAGTCGGACATAAGAGACATGTCAATCTAGTCAAACTAAAGAAACAATATTACCAACTTAACGAGAACTTTGTCGAGTTCTCATTTTTTCAAGGGTCACATTTTTTACCTCATTTTTAAAAATGGTGCTACCGGTAGCACCCCCCTCCCTTTTAGGTGGTATTTTGATATTTTAAATTTTTTGATCCATAATATTTCCACAATAGTTATTTTAAATGCTTATTTTTCATCTATTTTCAAATTTTTCAAAATTTTTTATTTTTATTTTTTATTCAACGGTGTTTTTAGTCATTTTTCCATGCTTCTTTCAATATTAAAAATATTTTTTACCATTTACTTTTTTGAAGTTACGATTTTTCATATAATTGTGTCTCCTTAATTAATTTATTGTTCCATACTTTTAAAATATAGTGGAAAACACCATTTTTAACACATTGTTTACCTTTACTTCAATATATAGAAAAAAATTGTAGTTAAATAACACTATTTTTTTATATTTAACAAAAAAATAAAGGTAAAAAAACAAATTTATGGCCCAAAAACTTTGAAAAAATTTAAAAAACACAAAGAACATTTAAATATATATATTAAAAAAAACAATTTAACACACATAAACTATAAAATTTAATACAAAATAAAATAAAATAAAACTTAAAAAAAAAAACATAAAATTACAAAATAAAATATTTTTTTTATGAAAAAACTTAAAAATATGTAAAATTTTATGAAAAAACAAACAAACTAAAAAAAATATATGCACCGGTGATGGGAGGCCATGGGGGTGATGTTGGGCATCACCCCAATCCCTAGGGGCTAAGCCCTGGTCCCACGGGTCCAAGGCTTAACCCGTGGGGCCGGGCATCACCCCAGCCCCCTGGAGCTAAACCCTGGTCCCATGGGGAGTGATGTCGGACATCACCCTAGCCCCCAGGGGCTAAGCCTTGGCCCCATGGGACCAGGGCTTAGCCTTTGGGGGTTGGGGTGATGCCCCACATCACCCCCCATGACACCCACAATGCCCAACCAACCCATGCAGTTGGGCGTCGTGGGTGTCGTGGGGGGTGATGTTGGGCATCACCCCAGCCCCCAGGGGTTAAGCACTGGCGCCATGGGGCCAAGGCTTAGCCTGTGGGGGCTGGGGTGATTTCNTTTTTTTTTTTTTTTTTTTTACAAAAACTGAAATTTAATATAAATAAAAGGCACGATCGAGATCACATAGTACAAAGGAGGGTACTGGTAGAGGATACCAACAACACATTTTCCATCAAAAGTTTACTACAATTAGTTTTTCATTGATCCTACTTCTGATATCTAAGCTTTTCGATTCTATCTTAGAACTATCTTTCGGAAATATTTATTTATGCCAATTTTACAAAATTTTGAAGTGCGTTACTAATCTTCTTAAGCTCGGTCTTCCTTTGGTGCTTGGTCTTCCTTTGGTGGGGGCTCGAGCACTACGTTCAAATCAGGATGAATTGGGTCTGCCCTACTTCTTGTCTCCTCGTTCTGGCTTTACGCTGAAGAGTTGGATGGCATGGCTTCCATAATTGCTTCCATGCACTCCCCTTGGCGTCTAAGGAATTCAACTTCATCTTGTAACTGGTTGATTATGGTGCGATGTTGAGCTAGTGTATCCAGAGTGAAGGTGAGTGTGGAGCTATGAGAATCCTGGCATAGTGTCAGTTGTTGGGTGGTGGAGAAGTTATCTTCCACCAATTCATTCTCTGGTCTTTCACGAGCTGGGCATTGTGCCATATCTGCAACTAGACTGACTATATATACCCTCCTCCAATTACTAGTGTTTCCTTTGACTCGGTCGGGGATGGCGTTGAAATTGATGTTGCTTTCTTCAGTTTTTCTGTTGTTGTGGCTGCCTCTATTGTTACCGATGTCTACACTGTCTCTGTCTATGCTTCCTCTGTCTTTGTCGTTGTTGGAGCTTCCTTGAATAGTGGTGTGCATGTCCCTGTTGTCGCTGACCAAGCTACCTCTGGTGCGTCCCCTACCACATTCTCTGAAATTGCCTTTCTCTATGCTGCTCCCTGTGAGGTTGTTGTTAATTATTATACCTTTGTTGTTGAAGCTATGACGAATTCTCAAGAGGCTTCTACGCTTTAACTGCCCTTCCCAAGTGAAATTCCATGCTGACGGGTTCCATTGTGGCTGGCTTAGACAATGAATCGGGTGTTGGTCATCCAGATTACCTCTCTTATGGCTATAATTTGGGTGTATGAATGCCATGCAAACTTAAAATTGGAGTGACGTTCTAGTGTTGATGTGGCATGTACTGTCAGCATTCTCTTACCATGAATCATGGCTGAAATCCTTTCAAAGGCCTTCACCTCAAGCGGAATTAAGGTGGAGGTGATGTTGCAAGTTGCAGAGTGGGCGTGGAGCGATGGGTACGATAGGTTCCCACGGAGGAGGAGCACCTTGCAATCCAGGATATCCATAGTTCCATCATGCAGCGTATAGGCTCCCACGGACTAGAGGATGCGCAGGTACAACGTTTTCCTGAGCATGATGCTCGACTTACCACTTAAAGCA
Organism: Picea sitchensis; assembly: GCA_010110895.2. Taxonomy (NCBI): domain Eukaryota; kingdom Viridiplantae; phylum Streptophyta; class Pinopsida; order Pinales; family Pinaceae; genus Picea; species Picea sitchensis. The sequence goes on along the minus strand of SNQJ01S0006565.1, from coordinate 249,439 downwards.
TTATGTTGAAGCGTCGCATGGAAAGTGGTGCCAGGTGGAGCACTTATAGAAGAGGGATAAGGCATTGGGGGGTGTGGGGGAGAAAAGGGGCCTTCCCAAAACTTCCAAATGACCAGGACCCATTCCAATTGCTAGATTTGCATGCTCATCCACTATCCTATTATTTGTGCATGGGACATGGTAGAAGGAGGAGTGAATGGTGGATATGATAGCTCTGGTCCTTTCAATGATTCTTTTCAACTTTGTATTCTTCGGGCATGTTCTTTTAACAAAATGTCAGATTATATTCTTGGAGTCCCCTATTACGATTATGTGGCTAAGTTGACAATCTTGAGCTAGGAGAGCTCCTTGATATAGCACATAAGCCTCTACCAAGTTGTTGGTGGTTACGCCCATACTCCAAGAGTAACATATCATTCTTTGTCCTCTAGGGTTGTACAATACCCCTCCCACTCTTGTGTTCCCTGAATGCATGATACATGTTACAACAAGTGTCGAGCAAGCATTGAGTGACGATTCGATAAGGTTTTATATCCAAGAAGCTCAATAGGTTTTTGGCCTGGGTTTTCGGAGAGAGGGGAGGCCGAAAGAAGAATCTAATAGATATTAATCTGAAGAAGCTCGCGCCTTTTAGAACTCAAGAATATCACAAGGGACTTTACTCGACCAACCCTATGAGATAAACCCAATGAAGGGAGCCCGATAGGCTTTCGACCTTCGGGCTTTGGACCAGTCTTAAGACAATGCACACTCAACACTCCGAATCGGGATTCTCGATAGAGTAAATCTGATGAGCTCGTCTAATAAGACTGCGAGAAAGGTAGATCTGGTAGCTTTGCAAGCTTTGGACCCTCGGGCAACTATAAGCCAAGGTGAATTTGATTCCCAATAAGGGGAAGCCTGGTGAGGATCAAGGTTTTGACCTCATCAATGCAATGGTGATAAAAAAAAAATTGGATGATGCTTGGGCAAGATAAGGCTTAGTTCATAATGTTGATTGTTGACTTCAAATGATAGACAAGATCTGCATAGAGAGAATTCTAGGCAAGAGGAAGAATATCAAGGGATTCCCCACATGCATTTCAAGGTTGGAGCAATCATGTAAATGAAATGGCCCTGTGATCTTGATCCTGCAAACACAGAAAATAATAGATCCTTTATGCAATGAAAAAGACACTTTCCATTACACCATAAACATTGCATTCCCTACCTTCAACAACTTGTAAATGAGCGTTGGGTTGTTCAAATATAATCATGAGTGGATATAAATAAGTGTCTCGAAAACTACATGTGCCAAGTCTCAAACTCAAAGGAAGGATTAGCGATTTTGTGATTCTAGTCAAGAGTTTAGAACTAAAGAGTATGATCAAGACATTAAGCACAACATGCAAGTAAGAAGACACAAAATTTAAGTTGTCCATTCATAAAATCCTTAAAAAACAAACTCATTTGAGTCATACAATAGACCATCAAACGTTGTAACCACATAGGATCATCAAGCACTTTGGAATCTGCAAAAGATCTCGAAGATAATGTGTCAATATCAACGAAACATCATAAGTAAAGTAACATCATGAATACATTTGAGAGCATGAGATCAAAAGGAATAATCAAAACTCCATAAAAAATAGTCATCGATGAAGATCAAACCCCCAATTCCCTCCAAGTAGACAAAGAATTAACATTAGGCTCAAGTAGTAGAGGATTAGGCATTAGAGTTCAAATTTTAGTAGGGGGTCCCTTTAGTTTTGCATGTAAAAGCAAAAGTAAAGGGGGGTTGTTCTGGCCTCAACGAAGCCACGGATCAATGTAGTCATTAAGATCGAGGAGAATACAAGTTGTTAGATCACTATATGTCTAGAACATATCATGATCGTCATATTACATAACTACAAATGCATACTAATGAACACTAAAGAAACACACTTTTATCTAAAGAGACATTAGACTGAGTTGATATTAACTATCTCCTAAGTGTCTAAATATCCTAACACCCAATAACCTTGCACCTTCGTAAGGGAAAAATTAGGGCACCCCTCTAGAAGGGGTTAAACCATAGAGTGAAAATATTTACATGTGTGAATGGGACATTCATGCCTAGATCAGGGTTTGTAATTACGATGCCCCTAAGTAGGATCCAAGGAAAAAGAGGTGTCTACATCGGAACTACCTGCTTCTCTGTGGATAAGAAACCAACAATTGATATGATGCCTCAACTTCCCAAAGGTGTACTAAAGAGGTCGATACATAACCTTAATGCTCGAGCCCCTCGAAACTATAACATTGTTGAAGATTTGGCCCAAGCTCCATGTGCCATGTCAACCTTAGATGTTCTTCAAAGCTACCCTACACATTGGAAGGCATTGATAATGACCATTGTTTCTTTGAATCTCCCTATGATTCTCACCTAATGACTTTTGATTAAAGAAACTCCAAGCCATGGCTTCCCCATTATGCTACATTTCAGATTTAGGTCTTGTCTTGGAGAATGAATTGTTTTTGAACTATAGTGGATGAAAGAGTTTCGATGTGTGTGTTGTCCTTATCATGTTAGAGAGCCCTAGGCTCTCCTAGGATTGTGCATTCATCGACTATGTTAATATAATTTGATTGGCATGCTTTCATACCACATGGGATCATTAATTTGTTCCTGGTAGAAACATGGGGCAAAATCGTTACTATAGAGGTGGAGGATGTTGATGGTCTGTTGGATTACAATCTCCTCTTGCACATATGCAATAATAGTTGTGGTATCTTTAGTCTTGTGGATCATTTGACTCCCCCATCAGGGAAAGATTGTCACGATTGACTAGTTGTCTTATCGTAAACTGAATTTAGCTTCCTCTATGGGATCAAATGTTCCGTTGGTGGAGGGCATGTGAAAATGTGGACGTTGGGATGTACCTTATTTTATGAGAAATTTGAATCTCTCTCCACTAATTTCCTACATTGATTCTAGTCCCATATATGTGATTTTGTCCATTGTTGTTGACTCCACGGTTACATAGTGCTCATTCAAAACATCATATTTTGAAGATCCATGGGTAGTGCTAGATCCCTCTGATTTGGTGAAGGGTAATGGATATATAGGGATGGTTATGCCTTTGTGTGTAGATCAACTTACTTACCAAGCCATTCAATTGGCCTATGTAGACATTGATCGCGACCCTTTATCTTTAAGGGAATTTTATGAGTATACTTCGTCGATATATACCTTCGAGTATCCTAGCACATAGGGTTTCTTGGACATGATATTTCCATCGAATGAGGCCATTTTAGAAGCAATGACTTGTTCCAAGATACCTTGGGAAGACATGCACTTTCGGTTGTATTTCCTTCCCAAGTTGAACAGAATGGAGGTTGGAGAAAATGGTTTTATGAGATTTTAGTTGAAGTCCCATCCTGACACATGACATGTATGTAGAGGGAAATATGGAAAACATTTCAAAAACAATACCAATCAATATTTTTAGTAAACTCGTGTTGTAGAGAATGTTTTGATCGAAGTAGATTTCTCTCTTAAAGAAATTGATATTTACACTTATCTCTTCAAAGAGTATCATGACGTTTTTGCTTGGTCATATGAGGAAATGCCAAGCATCGATCCCTATATTGTCGAATATGAGATTAAAACATACAACAATGTGAAACATGTTCAACAAAAAATATATCTGGTAAATCCTCACAAGGCAGTGGCCATTAAGCCAGAGGTTGAAAAAGTATTGAAAGCTAGTTTCATCTACTCGGTTCCCCTAACTAAATGGGTCTCAAACCTAGTTCCTATGGATAAGAAGCAGGGAACCATTCATGTATGCATTGAATTTTGGGATCTGAATAAAGCATGCCCTGAAAAAATTAACCCACATCATTCATCGATTAGATCATCAATGAATGTATACGAGAAATGAAGTATTTCCATTTTTTGATGGATTTTTTTGGTTATAATTAAGTTTTGATCCAACTTGAATATTGGCATAAGATTGCATTTATTTGTCCTTGGGGCATGTTTTCCTATAGGAAAATGTCATTTGGTCTAAACAATGATGGAACAATTTTTCAATGGGCCATGTCTACGCTTTTCATGACATAAAACATATTGTCAAGGCTTACCTAGATGATTTGGCTATTTGATCAAAGAAAAGGGTTGATCACCAGAGCCATCTTTGTGCAATAACCGATAGATGTCCATATTATAGAATTTGCTTAAATCCCCATAAGTGCATCTTTTTGTGTGATGTACGAGTGATTGCTTGGTTTCGATGTGTGTACGTACGAGATTGTGGTAGACCCATTTGAGATTGAGGCAATAGTTCAATTGCCCCCACTATTTACTATCCACCAACTTTAGAGCCCTTGAGGAAAGGTAATTTTTTTGCGAAGATTTGTTGTTAATTATGTGAAAGCTATAAAAGGGTTCATACACTTGTTAAAAAAAGGGAGTCCCACTTATATGGGAAGATTATGCAAGACGATCATTCAATGCCTTGAAAAAAGTCCTAATGTATGTGTCATTACTTAGTTCACTAAACTACTTCCTTCTATATCTCATGGAAGCTATGTTAACTATTTGGATGGTTTCAACCCAGGAAGATGATTTTCATCGAGAACATGTGATATATTAGATGAGCAAAAGTCTAGCTAGACCCGAGGTACAATATTCTCATGTAGAGAACTTGGCCTTGGCAACTGTTCATGTAGTTCAAAGACTTCCACACTATATACTTCTTCGAGGCATGATTGTGATCATAGATACTGAACCATTCCAATGTATCTTGACCCAAGGAATAATCAAAGGGAACTTTTCCAAGTGGATTGTGATTTTGCAAGATTTCATCTAAATTTTTTGTCCATGAAGACTTTGACCTTTGTTGAGCTTGTGTTGGAGTTACCTTGAGATGGTGAAGACTAGTTTGGAACTGAATTGTTCCCTAACAAAAAAATATTCCTCATTGGCTCTAATGATCGTTAGTACATGTATATAGTATATCTCCAAACCCAAATGTTCCCCTCTCACTTCTTCTGTGATGAACATCGATGCATTCACCATCACGTAAAAAGTTACCTCGTTATCAGTGACACTTTGTATCATCTAGGGGTTTATCTCATTTTACATCAATGCTTGACCCATGAGGAGGCTGAGAAGGTTCTTAATGATTGTCACAATGGAGCTTGTGGTGGTCATCTTTCTAGGTTGTTGACAACTTAAAATATTTTGCATGCAAGATATTTCTAGCTTTTGATTTTCAAGGATTTATGGAAGCAATAAAGAAATGTCAACTGTGTCAGAATTCAACTAAGAAGATGCACACACATCTAACTCCATTGTACCTTATTGTAATCGTGGGCCCTTTTGTTAAGTCAGGGGATTAATTTTACAATGTGTCATATGGCTTCAATGAAAGGCCTTAAATACATTATTGTGGTTGTAGACTACTTCACCAAGTGGGATGAAGCCATGCCTAGTTTCTCTAATGACGGTGAGCCAACAACATTTTTCACACTCAATGAGGTCATCACTAGGTTTGGTGTACCGAGCTATTTAATTGCCAATGGTCATGGTATTCACTTCCAAAAAAAACAAGTTGGAACTGACATATATGTATATGGATCATCATCTTGCATTATGCATTATCAACCTCGATTTAATTTTTTCTTTAGGATTTACCCCATCGAGCTGCATAATTTAGAAATCTCTTTCATTATTATGTGTCACAACTTTGAGTGGTAGAGCCTACCTATCATGGGCCACAATAGTTAGCACCTTACTCACCTTTTAGTGCCCATGCCGAGTTTTCTCATAGACTTTGGAGCCCTCTTATCCCCATCACGACATTGTGTTTGAAGCCACATGATCCCTCTTCACATGTTTTATGGACATTCTTTATGGGTCTCTCATTTTTCATGTTTCGATATGCATTTTGCATTGATATCATTGCTTGCACTTTTTAATCTAATTCCCATTGCAGTTTTCCATCCCTGACATACCGTTTATGCATGCTTTTGTTGCTCACCTTTGTATCTATTGCTTTTGCATTTCAAAACCCAATCCCAAGAGGAAACATGCTTATGAGTGTACACATCACGCACATCCTTCTTTTGCATTTTTGCATAGGTATGTTCTAGGCACTTGTAACTCAGCTACATGCCTTGTGACACTAGTTTCCTCCATTGTATTTTTGCATTATTTTATTCTTTTTCAAGCTTTACAATATGAAAAAGACACAAAAAATCAAATATTTATAAGAAGGGAGGGAGGGGGGGAATTGAGATCCCTATAATCATTATATATGTGGTAGCAATCAAGTTATCTCGCCCTTGAACAAAACACTTGTGTCATGTTTATCCTTCAAAAATTGAGTCTTAATATTGCCTTATGAGTTGGACCATGATTTATTGAGTTTATTGCTCCTCTGGTTGTTACTCTTCCAATCATCATGGAGAATCTTCAATGCCTCTTGCATTGTCAATTTATGTCAGTGGTCCCTTTCAACATCAATTGCTACCCAACCCACCATTGTATCATGCTTATGTTCAAGGGAAGTCTTTAAGCTTGTGTCAGTCATTCCTCATATTGCTTGATTGTTCATGTGGACATTCCATGTTGTGAAGTTGTTCTCAGTCTCATCAACATAACTAGTGTTTTTCTATTGCCAGTGCAGGAAGACTCGTTATTTCCTTCTCATTAGCAAGTCTTCTGCTATCGACTATGATATATTTCTATGAAAGATATACTTACATTTGGTAGCACCATGGGACTTGGATTTATCATTGGTAGGTCTCCTTTTACTTAGCATATGACATATCATCATTGATAATCGACTGAGTGGTTTCCCCTATGTTTAATAGCAATACCTTCATACACATGGCGACAAGACCATGGTATACATCAATGATCGATAATCAAATGGTTTCTCCCATGTTTGACATCAGATCATTTATTCGCATGGTGAAGATTTGTACATTCAATGAATTTGGATTGAAGACCTTGGGTTGTAATAGCGTCTCATTCTTATGTTGTTGCTCAGGCTGCATACAACATACCACCTACCTATATGACATTGGTACCATTTTGGAGGATTGGTTTATAATTTCACTTAGTTTTAGTGTTTCTCTTCATGTACACTAAGACATAGATCCATTGCATATTATTTTGTGGCTATGATTTATATTTGACATGGATCCACTGTGTATATTTTTGTGGCCATGATTTTGCATTTTATAAATACTTCATGGATATGTAGTGTACTTGATTTGGAAACTATGCTTGTCTTTTCCCTGAGCACATGTATGCTCGCCACGGGGAAGAGAGTAACATAATATTTTGGTTTTGTTTACAGGTACCTTTATGATCCTGAGTTTGTTGGACTCGACCTGGTTCCACTTATCTGATTCCTCCTCATTATTATAATCTAATTCAACCATCAACTTCCCTTCTAACCTCATACATCAGGGGGCATCTATTATAACATTATTTGGTCATCACTAACCATTAATGACCCTTTTGGCCAAGATATTTCCATTGATTGTTTTTGCTCCACTCGAAGCATTGAAAAATGATTTTCACTTTATATATGTGCTTTCCCTTAAGGAAACATGTGTATAGTACATGCTTTCCCCTCAAGCAAGGTGTGTATGCATTCCAAAAACTGGAAAAAATAATAAATGTGCATTAATCACGTGCTCTTGAGTAGGAATTATGGTTTCCATAAACCTATAGAACCCTAATTTCCATTGCCAATGAACTTAACAAACTTCTAAGAGTATAAATGAGGTTCATATGTTAGAGAAGGAGAAATTGACCATCTTAGTATTCTTATGTTGGAGCATTGCGTTGAGAATTTAGTCTTGTATTTTTATGATAATTCCTTCTATAGAAACCGTTGTTTATGAGTTGGACACTCTTGCTCGTATTTGGGATTTAAATCATCGTTGATTAACTATCCATATATAGTAAAGAGTTTTGAAGCAAAGTTGAAATCTATAAGTGGTCCGGGCGAGGAGGAAATTGGGCTTTGGTGAGGAAGGTGTTGGTGGTAGATTAAGGTATTATATTGTTGTTATATTTTGATTAATATAAATATCTCACAATCAACGTGTAATTCATTTTGTTCATCATTATCGATTACATGATTTAGGGAGGAATTGGTTACCTAATACCAATTAAGATTAGTTAGTCATAAGTAGTTATTTGTTTTGTCATATGTTTATCATTCTTGATTTATTCACTTGATTATTTTAGGAAGGTTGTGTTTCTCATTGCGTGCAAATTTGAAGAGAGGATTGGAGCATTTGGAGTATTCGAGACTCTCTTAGGGCTACTCCTAAAATACAACAAAGGGACTAGCCACATGTATTCTTCTTCATACATTCTCATTTGCATTGACATACATGATTGATCTAGAAAGTTAGCAGTAGTATCTTTTGTTTTCTTTGCCATTGATTTAACCCTATTCAATGGGGGATTATTCCCTATCACACATGCAAAAAAAGATGCCACTTGCAACATCCTTTTTACATCTCAAAAAATCAAGTAAAAAATAAACAAAAGCCAAGGATGCAAGTAACTGATGCCTTAGACCTATATTACGACGGTGCATTTTCTACCACTTTAATTTTCCCTTGAATTTAACTTGTGTCAAGTGTTTCTAAGTTTTTCTAACCAGGAGAGTAGACTAGTAAGATGTGTGATCTAACCTGCAATCCTTGTAACTAATATGGCCTTTACTATCTTACATATTTGTATTCAGAAAAAAATAACACATGAACACCATCAAACCCATTGGATAAGTAAAATATCCATCTTCACTCTCTACCATTGATGTGCTTTTTAGGTCAATGCACAACAAGAAATGTTAGGGCACACATTTTGGATTGCCATGCAGTGCAGTCATAACAAACACATCACACGCATAGATTAAAACACGTTTTAATATATTTTTATGTATTAGATGTATATATATGTGTGTGCATGCAATTTTGAGTTTATTTTCTAGATGTACCACACATACTTCTAGTGATTATACTATAAGCTCTGTCATAATTAGTTAAAGACTTTATTTATCCATGATAGTGTGAATAGGCATGGTGAATGATAGTTCATGGGTAGAAATTTTCTGAGTTTTTTGTAGGATTTTGGATATGGATGAAGAATTGGTTGATTACACTAATGATCCCTTTTGAAGGGCAATATGTCTTCACAAAGGGATTGAAATTAGTTAGATCACTAGGGGATGGAAAGAAAACTAAGTGAAGAGGGGTTGCAAATGGTAGCATTGGATATTAGCAACCATACCCAAATATCCACCCATATGTTATAAAATACAAGGATTGGAAATAATTAGGGAGAGGACAAATGTGATAGAACTCCTATGAGAATAGTTAAGTCCTTGGAAGGATTGTTAGTTGGAAGAATACATAGTAAATTTCAGATTAACTCCTCCTTGATACCAATATCATTCCCTTGATGTGCACTAACAAAGGGAGCTAAATTTCCAAGTGATGGAAGGACATCCTCACCCGCATACTTGTTCTTCTTAAAACTTGAAAGCCTAGCTTGCAAGGAGAGAATCTAAGAAAGACTTCGAATGGATTAGGGAACTAGAAGGAATTGGAATTGCTGATATTTCTCCTTTGGAAACCCTTGACATAAATTTGGTGGATGTTGATAAGCAAAGGGGTGAGGTGTTCGATAAAGAACTAAGGAAAATATGTAAGAAGTGTGTTAAGATACAAAAGGAGAAAGTAAGACTAGTGCTAGGGGGTGATGTTAATGAATAGGCTCGTGGAATTAATGAACCAAGACTTGAAAAGGTGGTTCTTTGGAAAACATATCTCTAAGAAAAGTTATGGGATTGGTTGGAGATGGAGTGGAAACCCTAGATTGGTTATATCCCACAATTTCATCCATCGATTAAAGGATTACTTATCTTTGTTTTCAAGTTTGAAGCAAATGCATTCAAGATTTTGGGAGGCAAATGGATGTGGGGTTACATGCCTATAAATATGAAGAGATGAAGCCCTAATTCAATCCTCATTTGGAGAGGTCCACATCACTAGCGATTTAAGTTAATCCATTGGGATTCCCTTTGAAATTTTGGTCATTGGATGTTTTTAGGGCTATAGGAAATAATATTTGGACACTCACTAATATTGATGAAAGTTTTTAGGGGTCTTTTTTCCCGTTTCATAGCCCACATATTAGTAGAGGTGTATTTGAAAGAGGGGATCATTGAGTATACATAATTAGAGGTTCGGGAAAGCCACTATACTCAACCCATTTATTACATGGGTATTCCATTTTGATGCTCTTGGTCCCATATTTATGGTCACTTAGAGAGTGAATGTATCATTGAGTTCACAAAAAATAAATTGGAGAAAAAATTATGAGTCTCATGGATTTGAGGGGGGAAATGTCAATAGATAAACATCATAGAAGGGGAAAAAGATCGATGGAGCTAAGGGTGGGGAAAATGTTCTTTTGAAGAAGGTTCCAACAATTGCTAAATCCTTTGAAAGAGAATTCCTAGGGCCAAAGTAGACGATAAAAGAAGGAAAGGATAATCATAGCTTAGCTTCTCCTCTTATTGTGACAAAGATAAGTGCTAACTGTATTGTGAAGGAGATAATTTAGGAAGTATTATCCAAGGTCCAACCCCTTCCTATACTTGGTAAGAATGCAAGTCTTCCTTCTATTTCTTCAGATATTGAAGTAGTGCCTCTTTCACTAGGTCCCAAACTCTAGCTAGTTTTGGGGGGTTATAAAGATTTGGATACCTAGTATTGCATTGCAAGAAAGAGGCCTATAGGGGGCTTGGGTCGAATTCTAGAAAAAAAATGGGGAACTTCATGTGGACGAGTTCATGGGTGGAAGGCCTAGATAACCCATTGACCAATAAAGAAAACTCTATAGGGGAGAGGGATCATAACCCCACATCAAAGTCTGAGTCTTCTAAACTTGTTGATCAATCTAGATATCCACTAAGATCTCGACAATATGCATTAGACTCGATTGAGGTAGGTATTTAAGGCATTTTAAGCTTGGATGGGATAAAGAGGGTCCTTATTCTAGAAGGAGAATAAAATCACATCTAACCCTTTCCCATAACAAAGCACAAATAGAGATTCAACAAGGAAGGTAGGAAAACTTAAAAGGGGCCATTGGAGTAGGGAAAGCCCCTCAAAGGGTTTCCCTATGATCATAATGTCCTTCAATTGTAAGGGTTTGGGTAGTTCCTCAAAAATCCCAGCCCTGATTAGATTAGTGGAACTTCCAAATCCTAATGAAGTCTTAATTCAAGGAACCATGAGGGTAGGGACAAAAATAATTGGAGAATTGTCTAAATGTTTTAAGGATTGGGATTTTCTTTTTGTGGACTCTGT
>SNQJ01S0006565.1:193002-205010 GCA_010110895.2 Picea sitchensis | reverse complement strand
TCACTAAAAGCAATCAAGCAGAGGAACTGAAAGTTGTGATGAAGAACAGTGTATGGAAGACTTATGAATGAAAACATTGCGAGATCCAGAACTAGAGGTTCTCCCAGATGGAGGGAGAAGACTATGATGATTGTTTGTTCTAGTAAACATACCTCTACATGAGCCATTATATCGTCTGCAGTATCCATGGGTTGGAGTTTACATCAGATGAATGCAAAGACTATTCTCTAGAATAAATGAACAAAGAGTGTATGAAGAGCAACCTCAAGGCTTTAAGGTATACCAGAAAGAGATCCTTGTATGTAGATGAAAGAAGACAACTTGGTAAAGAACCTTCAATGTACAGCAAAAGCGTGGTGAAAAACTTTCTATAACAGAGATATTGTATCGGAATGGTTACTCAAAAGCTCAGGGTGATGGATTGCCAATCCATGACAAACTCTCATGATGGCAGAAGAAGTACCACTTGGATATGTTCCAGTTTGACCCTTGCCACGATGTTATGAGCTAGCATGAAACAAAAGATGAATCCAACAATTATATGCTATATTGATCAGAGCTATATGAAGCCTTCAGAGAAAATCAGTGTTCTAGAAAGATTGAAGTACATTTGAGATCAAGCATTACATTCTCCGTGATGAAGTCCAGAAAAGAGAAGTGGTTCTCCAATATATATATCTCCACAGATGAGCAGATAAGCAGATATTTTGGTAAGGCCTCTATCCAAGATGAAAGAGTTTGCGTAGTCAAGTTGGAGCTTGTGGAGATGACTTCCTTATTGAAAAAGGAAGAGATGACTCCCAGGTTGGGAGGGAGCACTGATGTGTTATTGATTTATGAACAATCATTTTTCAGTTTTGAAAAATGGTCCAAGATGAGCAGTTCCTTTCCAGTTCGGAAAGTGGTTTGAGATTTCTGACAGACAGGCATTTTCCAATTCGGAAAATGGTCCAGATCAAAGGGTCATTTTCGTAATGAAAATGGTTCGATGGATTGCTGATGTACCATAAACAACGATTCCCCTTGTGGCCAGTGTGGGGGAATGGTCTAGGACAATCTCTCTTCTTGACGGTCACTCTCAGTAGTGGTCAAGAAGATTGGTCCACGTCACGGGACAATCATTCTTTCGAAGCTCACAGTTGTGAGCAGTTTCGAAGAATGGTCCGTTTTGGAGGTTGGTGCAGGGCAACCATTTCCTTAGGAAATGGTCCGGACAGTCATTCCCTAGGGCAGATTCATTCTCTCCAGGTTGCACTTTGTTTAGTGCCGGAGGAATGGCCCAGATAGATGAATGGTCCAGGTTCATCAATCAGGGACATGCATTCTCTAAGGCAGACTCATTCTCTCCAGGTTGCACTTTGTTTAGTGCCGGAGGAATGGCCCAGATAGGTGAATGGTCCAGGCTTAGAAATCGGGACAGTTATTCTTCCTTGCTTGAGAAGAATAGTCCAGATAGCTCATCGTTGATGTTTTACCTTCTAAGGGCAGATGCTCTTCCAGATCTTACAGATGTGAGTGGAAGAATGGCCCAGATGATTCAGTTTATATCATAACAATGTTTTCTGTGCAGGTTGATATCAGATGATATGATTGTTGTGGAGAATGTATGTCTCTGAATAGTAGATGTATACTATTGTGGTGGATGTGTTCCACAGATTGTGACTATATGTCACTGATCAAGTATCTGTGTGCTACTTAGTGTGGCAGTGTACCACTGGATTGTAGTTGTGTACTACTATGGATAGACATAGTTGTGTTCTATTGAATGAGATTGTTCCGATTGCCTTGAAAACTATCAATAGTGTTGGAAATGATTATCAACTGGATGGATGATCAATGAACAGAGATTCCCCAGACGAAAAATGGTCCAGGACATTTATTCTTCTAGGACATATGTTCGGATTAGAAGAATGGTTCTTGTGTCACTCTGTGGAGTGAGTGACTTGTCCAGCATCATGTCTGATTACTCAGATGGAGTATGGTTTCGAGAGATGATGCAGCTGATGACACTGATAGTGATGATGGTGCTCATGATCTAATCATGAGATAGTCTATATGACAATGTTGATGCTACCGGGTGAATGGTATGTTTGTGCTTAAGACCATTACCTTCAATACCTCCCTAGCTAGGAGGGAGTGTTGATATTATGGTAGCTGCTGGAGGTATTTACCTCCACGTGTAAACCCGACGAGAATAGAATATTCCGGGAAGCAAGAAGAAACCCTAATTAGTTGGCTAATAACCCTAGAAGACAAGTCGGCTTAAGAGGATAATTTGTATTAAGTTATTAGCCTCCAAGAGAAGAAGTCGGCTAAAGGAAATGTTATATCCTAAGTAAATTGGCACCCAGAATGAGAAGTCAGCCCAGGCAATCTGCCAGAAATAGTATAAATACAGAAGGTCGGTCTTCATTCTGGCAAGTATTCTCAGAACTGCAGAAGCACACTTGTGTGCATTGCAGTTGGCTAGTTTGTGCGCAAGTTTGGAGAAGAGTTGTTGTTGCAGCTGCTGCAACTAGTGGATTTTGGTTTTGGCTTGGACTCTCTCTTGGTTATGGTTTGGACTCTCTGATAAGCTCTCGTTACTCTTGCTTGGTGTGCCATCCTTGGAGAAAGGTGCGCCACCTTTGTTTGGCTATCTAGACTAGGGTTTGCTTCCAGAATGATTCTCTGTCAAGGTTAAGGTGCTCGGGGGGTGGCTTCGGCCTATGGTTGGGTGACAATATTGCTATATTTTCTATGGTTAAACAAGCACATCCATTACTTTCTAACACTTGAGACCTCCTTTACACTTTTCCTTCCATTTGCACAACACTTGCTAATCGGTCTACACCCCTACGGGCTTGATAAACTACCTTTTTAAACCAATTTCGACCCTTGATTTTTTGAATTGCTTTTATTTTTCCGCGTTGACAAGTATTCTTAGACTTAGTTGTATAAGGTTATCTGTTCATGCATTTCCTAAGTCTTATGGCTCCTTGTAAAACCTATAGTGAATTGGGAGACTCTTGGAACTCTAGCCTTGCCCAAAATCTTAGTCGAACAAATGCAGGACTAGCAACGCCTCTTGCTAGAAACCCTTGTTACTCAACAACTACAACAACATGCCCAACAACAATGAGAGTTCCAGACTAAAATGAAGCATGATATAATGAGTATGTTCCAACAACTCATCACAACTCAAAGACAGACCCAACCTCAATCCACTATTCACCAGGAGTTACCCACTGTTCATCATACGTTCGTGCTGGACACGAAAGTATCGATGCCTAAGTTTGATGGGGCTCTCAATAGCGAGAAGCTCGACTCTTGGCTATGCAATATGGAAGCTCATTTGAAGACACAACTTGATAGAGGCCAACAAAATTATGGTCGCTAAAGCTCACATGGAGGATCAAGCCCTCACATGGTGGAAAATCCACACCCAACACTAACAACCAACAATTAACCCTTTGGTGGGTACACGGGAGGACTTCAAGGATGTTCAAAAGTGTTTCTAACCGTTAGGGTACAAGGATGCATTGTTTGTGGGGTGTCTACAACTTCGGTATATATAGGGACAAAGCATCCAACAATTCATGATATCGTCGACAAAATTTCCTTCAAGCTAGAGGTAATTGAGTCCGAAGACACTCTCCATGTTAAGTTGATACTCAACTTACTATCAAAGTTATTAGAACTAAAATTGATTGAAAAACTGGGTTGAAGAACTAGTCTACTAAAAATATATAAAAATATGCATTTCAAAAAATGTGTATCCATTCATGTATGCCAATGTAAATCCAAGCCATTAGACATTGGATATGCAAAGTTTGCTCATGTATATAACATGCGAAGCCTTTTTTTCCTTTTCTTTTCCTTGACTTTTTCATGATTTTGGGCATGATGACAGATGAGTGGAACTCGGTTTTTTGAGGGCCATTCCAAATCAGGACCAATTGAATTTGCCAAACTGATTGAATTGGTTGGTTTAGGACGAAATTAACCTACCAATTTGGTTCGACAACCTGTTTGACCTCTCTCTAGTGTAAACTAGTGTAAACTTTATAAGAGAGTTCAAGATCACAAGATGACTTTACAAATGACTCTTGAATGCATATTTATACACAACTGAAGAGGTAGGGTGCCCCTCCAAGAGGGGTTATGGGCCCACATATAAGTTGACTAGGTTGGCCTTTAACCGTAACCTAGTATTACAATAAATGAAAAGAAGTTGGCCTTAGCCACATACATTAATCATATAATATGGGTCCACCGTAGCTACATGTGAAGATTACACCGTTCTCAACACCCCTCCCCAAGTTGAATAGGGGTACATAGAAAAATGATGCTAAAAATATGTTAGTGGGTTTATGGATACCCAACTAAATAGAGTCGATCATGGCTGATATATATAAGTGAGTGGGTTATGAGTACTCAACTCGCATACAGCTGAGAGAGCTTGCATGTCGAGAGTGGATTTATGGATACCCAACTCGAATGCAACTGAGAGTGGGTCTATGGATACCTAGCTTGAATATAGCTCGCCCAAATACATTTGAGAGTGGGTGAATGGATACCCAACTTGAATATAAGTTAGCCTTGACCAAGATACAGAAGTGAGTGGTTTTATAGATACCCAACTCAAAATAGGGTTGATACTATTAACATCATCCCCCCTTAATCTGAACAAGAGATCTTGGAGAGAAGGCATTACATCATGATTCACAACTTTCCCCCTTAATGCTAAACACGAGGCATATAGTAAAGATATAATCTCCCTCTAACGTCATATCTCCCACACCAACACAGTTCCACAAGCTGGTAAAGGTGGCCTCTGAGGTACTGAAGAGAGATCTACTGAAACATTCTGTTTAGCTAAAGGTACAAAGAGTGGCACTAGTTGTCCTTCAGACTGAAATGATCGAATAGATCTACTGTAATAGTTTGAGACTCATTTGTGGAAGAATAAAAAAATAGTGGGACAGATCCTGCAGACTTGCGAATAAAAATCATCAAAGATAGCATTTTTACTTGAAGGATCATATAGACAATACTAGAATATGGGGCCATGTACTTGATCTAAAAAACCTGAAATGTGAGATTGAGGAAGTCATATCTTGAATATCTGGAAGAAGGGGTTTGCCCATTTGTATTCACAAACCCTTGATCTGAAGAAAGACAGTGTTTTATAAAAGATCCTTGTCACAAATTGTTACTCTTGAAAGTTCTTTAATTATCTGAAGACAAACCATGCAAGACTTGGAGGCATGTTCCTCCTTATGATATATAGGTTTATTTGGCATCTGATCCGCCCAAATATCATAAGTAGCCCCATGTAATTGGGTAAACATCCACTTTGAGTCCATTATAGTCAAAGATTGTGCAAATAACTTTTCAAAAGTCACCTTGATTAGACCCAAAGAAGTAAGAAATAGTGGTAGCTTCTTTCTAAAAATCTGCAGTGCATTGAATCTGCACTAGGATAGTGCAGCCCCAGAGAGAGAGAATTTGCTGCAAATGAACAAGAAAGATAATGCTGGGTTTGAAAGAGGTTTTTAAATCCCCAAGAAGAGATTATCTGGAAATCCTAGTTCCATAGCCATTAGGGCAATGCCACTAGCCAAAAATCTTTGGATCAATTGCTGAAAAATTCATATCTGGAAATCCTAGTTCCATAGCCCTTAGGGCAATGCCACTGGCCAAAAATCAGATCAGGCAACCCTAGTTCTGCAGCTCTTAGGGCAATGCCACTAGCCAAAGCTCTCTGATCTGCTGTATTATGTGTAAAAACACTGAGGGTGTACAAGGTTCTAGGCTGATACAGTGCCAGGGCACAATTTTGAGAGTGAAATCTGCTTAACATCACACTAAATCAGCAATAAAATCACCAGCAATAAAGCCACCAGCAATAAATCAGCACTAGAAAAACCTTGAAATAATGGATGGTTTAGAAAAACTAGTGTAGCAGTCCAAAGGTGGTGCAACCAGTCAAAAAAGTTCCTGTTCTGTCCTAGAAAAATCCCTGAAATAAAACAACAGTGAAGTCCTAATGCTGGGTGCTTCCATCTTGTGCAAAAGGTTTGTAAAATATGCATAAAACATGCTCAAAACAACTCTAAATGAGGTGCCCAACTTCAGCCAAGATGATCGGCATGAAACAGACCCAATACTTCGTAAGTTATGCAAAACCTTTCTGCTGAAAATTCTGATCCCTGTGAAAAAACAGCTGAGAAGAAACCCTAATCAGCAGTAAAAAGGGTAAGGGAGGTTGACACTCACTCTAATACCATGTTGAGATCCATAAGAGAGAGAAGGATTGAATGGAACGGCCATCAAACCCTAAAACCTGCAATAAATGGAGAAATAACAACAGGGCAACACACTCCTTAGATAAGATAAGATAATTTTATTAATGTTTAACAAGTGACCACAAATAGGTCAATGGGACCACTAAGTACATTAGTATCAATACACTGCAAGGGCCACTCCTGTTGAGTATTAGTGAGGAAAAGGTAAAAAGTAAACCTTAAGTTATGTCAATAAAAGAACAAGTCCCAGCCATTGATCTTGCAAAAGATCCAATGGTTGGGATCTTCCATGATCAGAGGGCCCACACGCTAACCCTAAAGTGAGAGAAGAAGAATAACAAAACAAGTTACCCAGCAGTCTATTGTATTCATTGATTCGTATGAGTGAAGAGAGGCGGACTGTGGGCAAAATTGCCTATGTGCCCGAGAGGCAGCTCGTATCTCTGCATACACAGACCGAATAGGGTCGCTGCCACTTAGTAGCATACACAGGTCGCAGCATAATACCATTACAGAACTGTACGGGTTTATTCTGAGCAAGGGAATCCCGATCTGTATGAGTTCGTGTAAGCTACAGGAATCAACACTTGAGCTACAGGAGTACATGATTTAAGTAAAGGCTGTAAGAAGTCAGCTAGCATACTTTTGTACTGTTGTCTGTTGAGATAAATAATATATTGCTTCCTTCTTTTCTGTCTCTGTTCTGTCTTGAGCAATTATTATGGTTCACCAAGAATGTGTATATTCTGCCTGTTAGTATTTTCATTGTCTTACATGGTATCAGAGCCAGGTTAGTTGGGACTGCTCTGTTTTATTGAAATGACAGAGGAAGTGTGTATGGCCTGTATGTCTTCTACCCAAACCAGTGAGGTCTGGTATATAGACAGTGGAGCGTCCAGTCACATGACTGGCCACAAGCACTACTTCAGCAACTTGAGTGATCCAAGCACATCAAGTTATCCGAAAATCCAGTCTTCCATGATAGATCCAAGCACATTGAAATCATATATCATTTCATTGGGGACAAAGTACAAAAGGGGGTCGTAAAACTCCAATATATTTCCACCAACGAACAAGTTGCAGACATCCTGACCAAAGCACTGCCAAAGGGAAAGTTTGAGTACTTCCGAGAAAAATTGGGTGTCTTAGAGAACCCATTCCCCACTAAGAGGGAGTGTTGAGTATTAGTGAGGAAAAGGTAAAAAGTAAACCTTAAGTTATGTCAATAAAAGAACAAGTCCCAACCATTGATCTTGCAAAAGATCCAATGGCTGGGATCTTCCACGATTAGAGGGCCCACACGCTAACCCTAAAATGAGAGAAGAATAACAAAACAAGTTACCCAACAGTCTATTGTATTCATTGATTTGTATGAGTGAAGAGAGGCGGACTGTGGGAAAAATTGCCTATGTGCCCAAGAAACAGCTCGTATCTCTGCATACACAGACCGAGTAGGGTCGCTGCCACTTAGTGGCATACATAGGTCACAACATAATACCAATACAGAACTGTACGGTTTTATTCTGAGCAAGGGAATCCCGATCTGTACGAGTTCGTGTAAGCTACAGGAATCAACACTCGAGCTACAAGAGTACGAGATTTAAGTAAAGGTTGTAAGAAGTCAGCTAGAATACTTTTATACTGTTGTCTGTTGAGATAAATGATATATTTGAGTTGGAAGGGAATAGTACCAACTCCGGCTACTAGGTACTTGGCACCATCACCAAGCTCAATCTGTACTCCCAAGTCTTGCTTCTTCAGACAAGAAAATAACTACCGGGCTGATGTCATATTTTGAGATGCCCCATTGTCCACGAATCCACGTACCATGCATTCCTTGGAATTGTGCTAGTAGAAAGACAAGATATCAATGAGAAATTCTTCTTGAACTTGGCAACAAACTTGTTCATTTGAGTTTTTGCAGAGGTTGCTACCTGCTTCTGTTGTTGCTCCACTTTACCCTTCTTTTTATCTGGACACTTTGATGCATAACGATCATACTTATGACAACTAAAGCACTTGATTTTACTCAAGTCCTCCTTTCCTGGTTGTGAAGTTAACTCCTCACTCTTTCCCTTACCCTTGCCGGGTCATTTACCTCTGCTCTTATTTGACTGGCCAAATAGAGCTAGGTTCTCTTCACCATCCTCCTTGTCGGCCTTTGACTCCATCCAAGTCTCCTCTTGGATACAGTCATCCCAAAGCCTCTCAAAGTCAAGAAGCTTTTCCTGAGCGCAGATACCTTTGATAAATGGTTCCCATGAAGCCGAGAATCCATTCAGTGCCATGTTCATTAACTCTGCATCTTCAACCTTCTCCATGTTGCCGTCCTTGTACACACCTACAAGCGTGGAAAATTGTCCAATCCACTTGGTGTGTCCTTGGAGGCACAATGCCTAAGTCCAAACCCACTGTCACCTCGACTTGGACTTCTTTCGTCTAGGCTTACTCCTAGGGAAGCCACGGGGGGTAGACCGTACTTACTATGTAAGTTGATTTATGAATTCTAGGAGTTAATTTTAGTTTGTTAAGTTAGGGGGGATCTAACCTATATGACAAGCAACAATGCAAATGCGAAGCTTCAATGACAATCAAACCTTTCCCTAAAAGGACAACTAAGACTAGTGCCTAAAGATTGGACAAGGGGTCAATTAAGTTTGTACAAAAGAATACAAAGAAAGAATAAGTGATCTAATTACAATGAAATAACTTTACAATTGAGATAAGTTACAAAATGAAATACACAAATGAAATAATGCTAGGAACAAATATACCATAGAACTACAAGTTAGATAATAGCACAATATAGACAAAGAACTAAAGAATAGTTAGACCAAATATACCATGAACATGAGATAATCAAACAATAAAAGATACAACTTGAAGCAACTTGGAAATTAAGTAAATGCGCAACTTAAGTAGATGAAATGAACTTGAGAAAGAGCCAACAAAATAGAACCAATGCGCAACTTTTGAAGCACAAGGAAACTACAAGCAAGTGCCCCAAAGAGATGGTGCGCAACTTGAGAGTAGAATGCCCAAGTAGAGATACACAACTTTAGAGATAATGAAACTTGAAAGTAAATATGTACTTAACTTGAAAGCAAAGTGCTTGGAAATAAAGTTGCTAGTAAAGTAAATCACATGAAAAAGAAAATGCCTTGAACAACAAGGCTTGCACAACTAAAGATAACTGAAATGTAAAGCAAATGTGTTGTGAAAGTGTTGTAGGTAAATTTTATGAGTGTTTTAGAGTCTCTTTTTGATTAAGGGGGATTAAGGTTTTAAGATGCAAGCCTAGACTATGTGTCTACCCCTAGACTCTTATCGCTTTGGCCAAAATGATTGCTGGGTGCTCAAGAAGAAGGGAAAACAAGGCCCTTCCCTAGCTCCACAGGTCGACTCAGAATATTTGGGCGCTCAAGCAAGGGGGACACCTAGTGCCGTGAAATCGTCCCCGACTTAGCACCCCTTGTAGCCTCCACAAGCACCCTTTTTGGTGGCAAAAGTTGTACCAGTCTAGGTGCCTAATTATACTAGATAAATTTCTCCAAATCCTAAAGCTACAAGCTATGAGTTACTTCAACTTAGAAAATATAGATTGGAAAGTAGATTGATTCCCAACTTAAGATGCAAGATATTAACACAATAAGATTGTTGCCTACTTAAGAAAGAGATAGCAATATAAGATAACTTTGCAACTTAAAGAATTAAAAGAAAAGACTACTTAAGGAAATATTAACAAGATAAGATATTAACAGATTAAACTAGAAAGCAAGCCTTACGATATAGCATGGGTTGGTTAAGCCAAACCTTTTTGCTAGGTGTAGGCAAAATAAATCAATGCAATGTAATTAAAGACTTGGAAAATAATCAAGAATGATCCTAGCCACTCAAGCTTGTCTTAAGGACAAGTGGGGCAAGCAAGAATTAAAACAAACACTTTGCAACCACAACAAAGACACAAGGAAGAGGACAAGCCTACCGGTTTTGTGCCAAAGTGGGTGAAATAATAAAATAATTGTGACTTGAAAAGAAAGCCTTTCTTTGTGACTTGAAAAGAAAGCAAGAAAACCTAGCCTCTCAACCTTGTTTTAAGGACAAGTGGGGCAAATTATAGATGTACAAAACAAAAAATTAACTTAGCTTCCTAGCCTTATGATTTTGCATAGGTTGGCTGGGCCAACCACTTTGCAAGGTGTAGGCGCAATTAATTTGTTAAAACAGAAAATTAAATTGCTTGAGAAATGCAAGCCCAAGAGACTCTCTTGGGCTGCTTACAATGAATGAGAAAGATAGAAGAAGAAAGGGCTTTTGTTACCCCAAGTTGGAGGCTCTTCTTGAGTGTGTGTTTTACTTGCCCCAAATGGGCAGCACCTCCCCTTTTCTGGCGAAAACCTGCAGAAAATCAGCAAATAAAAGCTTGCTGGAAATGCTACAAAACAACCAGAAAACTTAAGAAAATTTCTGTTAGTTAAAACATAAATATTACATATAAAAATCAACAAGTAAAATATGATATTAGAGCTATAACAGAATAACAAATATGCCCAAAAAATAGATGGAAATGAATGGAAAGAAAACATAAAATATTTGGAAGGTTTTTGTGGTTGAAGAGACAAATTTCCAGTTCTGAAATTTGTCCTCTAAAACCCTTGGTGACCTGAAAAAATGTGAGATCAAGCTACAGAAAAAAGGAGGAGGTGAGTAGATCCAAACGAATAACAACATACTTTGCTAAACCAAGATGACCCACTCAATAAATCTACAATAATACTATCACACCATGTATCCTCCAAAGATTTCTATTATTGATAAAGAAAAAGGTTGCTGCAAATACTTGCAGCAAGCTTTACAAGAGAGCAAGAGCAAAATGGGAGAGAGAGGAGTGGGAGAGATTTGGGCATAATAACTTTACTCTGAGAATAGATGTGAAATGAGAGAGGGGTAGGCATTCTTTTATACTTGGGAGGCAAGAGAGAACCGTCTTGGATGAGTTCCAAGTGTCACTCACCAAACAAGAGTGATCATCTCAAGGGGGCTCACTTTTAGGGTTTTAGTCATCTTAGGGTTTGAGGGTTGACGGTGTGATAAGGGGGAACACCTTTTTGACATGTCAAACACCAAGTTAGGATCTTAGGAGGGTGCACTTAGGGATTTAGGTGTTTTCCTCCATTAATTATTTACTTTGGCCAAGTCAACCACCAAGGGGGGCGCACTTTTCCCAGGGAAATGGTGAGTTGAGGTTGTGGCAAAGCAAGGGGGGTTGGGTTAAGTTAGAAAATTGCTTTTCTAACTTAGGAAAATGTTTAGGACTCATCTCCCACTCTTTCTCAAGTCGTTTTGCTCATTTTACAATTTTTGGCATTTTTACTTAGCCAAATTAAGCAATTAAATTGCTGACTCAAGACTGACTTGGACTCCTCATGGACAATGACCTAGCAAAACTTGTCCAATTGAGCTGAAACTTGGTACAAGGGTGTAGGGGGTCTCATTCCATTTCTTTTGAGTACTCATACCCCTATCAAAATCCCCTAGGACCACATTTTTACATTTTTACCTCAATTTAATTAAAATTACCATTAACTGGGTAATTTAAAAAAATTAAAAAATACTATTTAGACTCGATGGAATTCCGCAAGACTCTGGAAGATGTCTAGCACAATGTTTTAAAAACCGAAACCGGTACCGGAACCGGTCGAGGGTCCAACCTGAACC
>SNQJ01S0006565.1:145022-192992 GCA_010110895.2 Picea sitchensis | reverse complement strand
AACCCAAAACCTCCAAAATGCTTCCAAATGCTCCCAAATGATGAATGAGAGAAGTGTGAGGCTCTTAGAGGGGGCTGCTATGCTTTTATAACAATTTGTTAGGGTTTAGGAGGGTTAAAATTTTAAGAAAAACAAAAAAAAAACCTTTTTGGCATCCGCGGCCGGTTTGGTTTTTCAACCGGTTCGACCCGGTCTGTCATCTAACCGGTCAAACCGGCCGGTTTCGGTTTCGGTTTCGGTTTACCGGTTTTTAAAACACTGGTCTAGCATGGTCATTTACAATATTCCTAGACCCTAGTCACCCATTGGGTTCGATCATTAGAACGCCTTTCACCACTTTGGAAGATTATTGTGAGTGAAAAATCCAAGGGTAATTAAAAATTACCTGAGGATTAAAAACACTCGATGAAAGGACTTCCCTAATGATAAAGTCCTGGGTAACTAACTACAATATGACTCATGCTGACCAATTACATTATTATCCCACTCAGGGGAGCGAACATTCCGATTAGAAAAAGACTTGCTGTGGGAAAAAATTGCCTTGTAGAACCAGAATTCTTCAAAAGAAAAGTTGTACCCCAAGGTACACAGCTTCATGGTACATGGAGTTGACCCCTAGTTGAAATAGGTGGTCAACACTCCCCAACTGCTGCAAGTTGATCACGAATCCGTGTGATCTTCATAGGGTAACTGGTGACTGTGTCTGATCTGGTCATCACTATAGATTTGTGTTTGTTCCTTAATACCATCCTCCTGTTTATGTTTTGACTTTGGTAGAGACTAACTAGGGCACCGACCATCTTCTTCGCTGTCATCTTCTCAGATACGTGAGGGATCAGATGATCTTTTATGGCATCCAAGATCATCCACTTGGCCTTCACTTCCCTCTTGTTGTAAGTTACCAACTATTGCGGATCTGTAGGCGGAGTCACAACGTTCTTGATAATATCCTAGAGATCATTTTCTTATAGTAAGAGTGTAACTCTCATCTTCCATGATAAGAAATTCAAGGCACCATCCCATCTATCCTCAAATATGAGGCATGCTGCTGCCATCTCTGAGATTTACTGCACAAACTCCCAAATCTGAAAATAAAACTTTGAAACCCTCTCACTGCTGGACCTTCTTCCCTGCAGTTGAGTACCACTGCAAATTCTAGAGAATCTCAATCAGAGAAATAAACCCTGATACCATGTGAAAAGTCCAAGCCCTAGATGACTAGAGTACTTATAATCTCAATCAAACAAGTAGATTGCTAAATTTAATTATTGCAGAAATAAATTTCAGACCATGGCATTAATCAAACAATAGCTGGAAATCAAATAGTGGAAGCATAAAAATTAATTTCACACAACACATGTAATTACTACTTTGAAAGTAGATTTTCATTCCTTCAAAAAACTTACAAGGAAACCTCGACATGCTGTCCAAAAAACATTTCTGCACGATTACCGAAAATCACCTTGAACTTGAGCTGAACAACCTGCCAAGAGAGTACAGCCTGCTGAAAAAACTAGAAACAACAGTTTTCTGCTGTACGAATTGCATAGCTGTTGTATAACTCTGTTGTACGGTTTCTGTATAGAATTGTGCGGGACTCCTTACTGCTTGGAAATGCCTCTTTCCTGGCTAACTGCTCTCTCTCCCTCTATCTGTCGCTCAACCTGCTCAACTGCTCAAGTGTTCTCGTGTCTTTGGGCTTGACCTGTCTTTATAGTTTTAGCTGAGACCAAGACCCTAATCTATTTCTGGGATTACTTCTAGTCTAAGTCATGCATGCATGAAATACATTTTTTAGACTCAACTGATAAAAATAAGACTTTCATTTTTTAACTAAAGTGAATTACAAAATATAATTACTTTTTGAAAATAGCTCGAACTACTCGCACGTTCACACAGAACCTGTGCGTAAGTTCCCGTCCGAGTTAAAATTTTCAACATGCCTTGGGTCAATAACTTTATTGATCAGTTCAAGGGGGTTGAGTACTTCACCAAGTTGGCCCTAGCTTCTGATTATCACCAAATTTGGATGGACCCTATGGATGTATGAAAAACAACTTTCAATACCAAGTTTTGTCTCTATGAGTGGTTAGTTATGACCTTCAGCCTCACCAATGCCCCTGCTACCTTCATAGGATCATTAACAACATATTTTGCAAACATCTTAATAGTTTGTTGTTGTTTACTTAGATGACATTCTGGTTTTTCACTGAACTTGGTTTGATCATTTTCAACATGTCAAAACAGTTTTGGACCTCCTCCACCAACACAAATTGCATGCCAAAATGAAGAAGTCATTCTTTGGCTAAACTTCTATCCAATACCTAGGTTTTGTGAGTGACGAGACATGAGTTCACATAGATTTGAGGGATTGGCCCACACCTACCAATACTACAAATCTGAATAGTTTCTTGGGAGGCATGAATTTCTTTAGAAAATTCATTTTCCATTACTCCCACTTTGCTCGCCCACTAAATTAGGCTAATAATTAGAAGATTCTTCATTAGACTTCTGACACAGAATGAGCCTTTAAAAAATTAAAGGATGATCTTTATGTGGCCTCAGTGCTTGCTCTCCCAAACTTGCAACAACCTTTTGGGATTGAGATAGACACTTCCCAATATGCCATAGGTGTTGTTCTTAAGTAGGGAGTATGTCTAGTGGCATACCATTGATAGATCTTGTCCCAGGCCAAGGTCAACTACAACACTTGCGGCAAGGGGTTTTATAGACTGGTTCAAGCACACAAACAATGTCGACACCTCATCCTTGGCAAGGAGACTATTTTACACATTGATCATTAATCTCTTTAGTTTTTGATTCCCAAATCTAAAAGTTAGGAATAAACACTTTACATTCAATGATTTCATCTAGTCATTAAACATAAGAAGGGTAGTTCCAATAAAGTGCCTATCTCCTCATCAGACCCTTCGCCAAGGTCCTTTCCATTTTAGATATCAAATGTGTTGCCTATGAGGATTGGAAATCCCAATATTATATAGACCCTTACTTTGGTATGTTCATGGAATCCATCCAACAACCCTAATGTGTTTAATCAAAGCCCTTTCTTAGACTACATGGATCAAGATGGCTTTCTTTACAAGCTCAATCAATTATGTGTTCCAACAAGGTCAACTTGCTTTCTTCTTATCAAGGAGGCCCACTCTTCATCCTTTGGAGGACATTTTGGTGTGCATAAAATTATGTTGCACCCGCAAAGCTACTTCTTTTGGCCTTCCATGTGGAAAGAAGTGGAAGATTACATCTAGAGTTGTTCAAATTGTAGCCAAAACAAACCTGCCAACATGAAGCTTGGGTTGTACTAGTCTTTTCCAATTCCCTCTAGGGCTTGTGTCATGTCCCCTCCCCTTTGACCCCATCAAAGGAGGGGCGCATTGGCTGAGGGGGCTTCCCGTAGGCCATAGTCCCCAAGGGATGGGAGCCGAGGGGGTCCCAAGGGGCTCCATGGAGCAACGATATACTCTTAGAGGAATCCTTGGTGCTCGAATGAAGGAAAGCCACCTAACTTGAAGAACAAGTCACCTGTAAAGGAGGAAAGCAAAACTAAGGGAGTCTATTTAAAGAGTTGAGGAGCTCATACGGAGAGTACGATTTGGATTTGGATGATCTCTGTCTTTAACTTGGAGGTGGCTGCCTTAGACCTCTTTGAGGGTTGTTTAACCCTTCTATTGCTGAGTTTAGGTGGGTAACCCTCACCTTAGCTCATTCTGGTTACCATTGCATCAGCGAACTGTTGTTTGGGAAGATCCAGCTACTTAAGGTGGATCGTTGAGGAGTTATTGTGGGCTGAACCTGCTGGAGCTGTAGCACAAAGGTTGGGGAAGGGCCGAGCTGTATCTACTGTGCCAAGGGAGACTCACTGTCACTGTCATACAGGCCGAAGGTTCCTGCCAGCGGTGGAAGCTGCCGCAGAAGAAAGGTCAAGTCTATTTCTGGTTGGTGGATGGTGCACTGAAGGGCAGATCTGGCCCAGGACAGCAGGATCAAGCCATTATATGCTCCAGGTTTACCATAGGCTAGTAATTTTTATTGCTGATAACTCTCAAATCTTGTAACTGTTAAGGGCAGCCTTAAAACTCTGTAATCCTGGTTTAATTGGACAGCAGCCTCTTAAGAGGGTTTACTTCTGGTGGTTACTTGGTATTGGACCCTATTTATTACTGCTGGTTTTGGATACGGTTTTACTGCTGGGATACTGTGCCCAATATTGTTACTGCTGGTTTATATATTCTGTTCAGATATTGCTGGTTTATGTTACTGCTGGTTTATATATTCTGTTCAGATATTGCTGGTTTATGTTACTGCTGGTTGGTTTTACTGTTTATTGATTGGCTAAGGGTACAGTCCTACTGGTTTGGGAATTGCTTTGGATACTGTCCTTATTGGTTTGATCATTGGAGATTGGGCATTACATGGTATCTTCTTGCTGTTATTGAAATCTGATCTGGTTAGGGCGAAATTACTGTGGGGAAAGTGCACTATTAAATTGTCTACCAGTTGGCTGAGTCCCTAGAACCCCTAGGGCTATTACAGTGGAATCAAGGCACTGTAACCAATTCCAGACCTTTGATCAGCTGGTTGCCTTTGATGTATTTGGTGAAACCGTTATCTTTAAGGTATCTATGAACTGCTAGAACTGTTAATGGGAATATGCAGGCAAATTGTTTGTCTTAATAACAAGCAAAAACCCTAATCTTGCCCTAGGGATATTACAGTTATTCAAATTGTAGCCAAAACAAACCTGCCAACATGAAGCTTGGGTTGTACTAGTCTTTGCCAATTCCCTCTAGGGCTTGGGAATCTTCTAGCATGTTTGGAGCCATTTTGGATTACCATTGACCATCATTTCGGATTGTGACTCCAGATTTCTTAGTGATTTTGGAAATCCTTATGGAAGCCTTTAGGTTGTCAGCATCGGTTCTCTACTACATTTCTTCTACAAACTGATGGCCAAACTAAGGTAGTGTAACATAACCTTGGTTTATGCTCTCTGCGTCTACCATTGATAGAACAAACAATGGGATCAATACTTGCATATTTTGCAACATAGTTACCACAAATCTGCCCCTCTACAAGACACTCTCCTTTTGAGCTCTGTTTTGGCTTTCAACCTCTTAGCTCCAGTTGCTCTCCCAACTCCATCTACATCCCACCAACAGAAGCAGCAAGACAAAGCTTCTTCCTTTGTGCAGAACTTGGCCAAGATCCACAATCGTGTTCATGACATCCTTCAACAGACACATGACAAATATAAAGCACTACAGGATTGACATCGAGTTGCTGCACATTTTCAAGTTGGTGATTGAGTTTGGTTGCATTTCGACAAGCATTGATTAAAAAATCAACAACATCACAGGCTTAATCCGATTCAGTATGGTCCTTGCACCATCATACCACAAATGGGTGCCGATGCTTTCAAGTTGGACCTTCTATCACAGTTTGGCATCCATGATGTGGTGAATGTAAACCAGTGGAAGCTATATGTATTATGAACCACCTCATTTGGAGGAATTGGTCCAGTCACACATCTGGAGGCCACAATTCCAGATTTTCTGCCTCCCTTTCCCGAAGATATTCTTCTTGATGTCCACACTGGATCCACTAGGCAGTGTCACATCACCACCTACTTGGTGGGCTGCAAATCCACTTTGCCCACTTAGGGTAAGTGGCTGCTGCAATCAACATATAAGCAGCAATTTCCCCATCTTCAGTGGAAATTGGGGATGATTTCCTCTAAGCAGGGAGGAATTGATGAGACTTAGTCTAGTAATATGAGTGAACATGTATTATATCCATAGATGAAAAAATTGCCAAAAAATTGGCAACATCGTGATTTTTCATGATGTTGAATCTCAAACAAAAAATCGGCTTGAAAAATTGCGAATTTTTGAAAAAAACAGCAAGCCAATTTTGAGCCTCTTAAAGTGCCAATTTTTTTTTTACTCATTTGTCTTAGCAGCTGTTGGGGAATGAGAGGAAAGGCATTTACCATCATCAACAAGCAATTTTAGGAGGGCCAAACCATGTTTCTCATCGCCTTCATTTTTTTTTATATTGGAGCAGGGATCAAGGTCATTGCAGAAATAATTTTAACAATGTACTTGATTGCATTCCAAGGCTTACCATGCTTGTTTATATTGATTTTATCATCCAGTATCCTTTCTAAATCATGGATTTGTTTCTTTGTCATTCTGTAGACAGTTACTGATACCCCAGAAGGTGGCAATCATGTAGCACTGGATTTGGGGAGTATGGGTGTTAGAAATAGAGAAGAACAGAAAAATACTTTTCAAAACATTTCTGTCAACTAGATCAACAAGTACACAATAGATCTAAATAAAAATTCTGATCAGAGGCACATAGGAAATACAACAGATCTGAAAACAACAAATAGATCTAAACAACAGAATATTTCTGAGCATGCAAACTAACAGATCTGAACCAAACAAGTATGTAAACTAGTAGATCTGAACCAAACAATTATTTCCGAGTATGCAAGTTTGTAGATCTGAGTACAACAATCGTAGATCTAAAACAGTAGTTTTTTCTGAGCTGGCAAACTAGTAGATCTGAGCTTTAAACAAAATTATTCAAGCTGAAGTAAAAGCAACTGAAACTTACCTCTGTAATTTACCTCTCGAGCAATGAAGAAAAAGCTTTGCACACAAGTGAAATGTTAAACCTCTGAATTATGCTCAGATCTAGTTTTGGGCTCATGGATCAACTACTAAGGGTTAGATCTCTGTCAAAGAGAATACGAGACTGTTTGCCACAATAGAAAAACTCCAAAGAAAAGACAAGAACCCCACACTGATATCTAAATAGTAAACCCTTATCTCAGCCACACACAAAGAGGGATCTGCCAGCTAAAGAAGGTGTGACAGCAAATGATAACAGGCTTGAAAGGACAGCCGCGGCCCACAGAGATTCCAGATCTGTACACAGAGGTAGACGACAGCCTTCAGAGGGGACCAACAGCTATGTCACACACAGATCTAACATAAAAATAGACGGGCTGGCTGCTTTGAAAGAGGGCAGAACTGTAGTAGGGTGGCCAGCTTCATAGAAAGGAGCAGATCTGGTCAGAGAGGGGTAGCCGGCTGCTTAGAATGTGCAGATCTGAGTAGCAAGGGAGACCTGACAGCAGCAAATAACTCAGCAATGGAACAACCCTCAACGCAGCACCTAGAC
The DNA here is from genome assembly GCA_010110895.2 of Picea sitchensis. Classification (NCBI taxonomy): domain Eukaryota; kingdom Viridiplantae; phylum Streptophyta; class Pinopsida; order Pinales; family Pinaceae; genus Picea; species Picea sitchensis. Next base: position 185,780 of record SNQJ01S0006565.1, on the reverse strand, counting down.
AACCCTCAACGCAACACCTAGAGAACCTTCCAGCACAAAGAAAAGAGAGCCGAACTGAACAGTCAAAGGAGGCCGCAACTTAGCAAGGAATAAAAAATCAGAGCTATCCGCCACTTAGATGAGGAGAGAGTGAGTGAGTGTAATGGAATAGTGAGGGAAGGGTTTTATTTATAGTTTTAGGCTAGGGCTTAGGTTAATAAAATAATAATTAATATAATGACATATTATTTAATATAAATATTAAATTAATATGTCATATTAAATATTAATTAATATTTCTAATTTGATCATCACTAAGCCCTAAAACAAAATACAAACCCCACTCATACCCAAATTCAAAAACCAAAGGGTGAAGATCAAACAGGGCAAAGGGGTTTTCTTAGTGGCAAAACATGTCCATATGGTTCTCAAGGTGACCAATAAACTTTATCATCACTGCATAAGGGGTACATCACACAATGTGGTCATGCCCATCTTCATAGTCTCTCCTAGGTCCTATGGACCATCCTGGGAGAGAGGAAGAGGATCACACATCAACACATCTTGGCATTACACCAAGATCTACCTGGTCAAAGACCAGGTTGCCCCAGAACATATCTGGGGTCTTATCCACCAAGGTACAAGACCAAGGATCAACCCATGCTTTATGTATGGGTTCCCTGGAACACATCCAGGGGCCCTAGACACTACTAGGGACTTATATCAACCACCAAGGAACACATCCAAGGATCAATCCAAGCTCAAGGCAAGGATTCCTTGGAACACACCCAGGGGCCCTAGAATACATCTAGGGTCTTTACTGCTTGGTCCCAGACCAAGAACCCCAGTCATCTACTGGGGGCCCTCACAAGGGTCTTTTGCCATGGCTCTAACTGCTTGGTCCCATACCAAGAACCCCATAAGTGTACTGGGGGCCCTAGTCCACAACTAGGGTTTTATGCCATCCTCCAGGAGAATGGCTCTTGCAGCTACATTAAATTCAACAATGGGAAAGGGTCATGTTTGGTTTAATGGGAAGAGCTTAGGGAGGTACTGGCCATCCTACGTTGAACCGAAGACTGGTTGTAATGCTGTATGTGATAATTGAGGAGCTTATAATCAAAATAAATTTGTAAGCCAATGCGGAAAACCTACACAATATTGGTGAGTCCCTTAATCTGCTCTTATGATGTGTATATGTTGATTTTCTAACAACTATTAGTCGTTTGTGCATTTTTTCGAGAAAATACTACATATATTATACAAAATATAAATATGTACAAACAGAGAAGCAATTACCTTATTGCAGCCACCCTGTGTGTTAGAGTTGTGAAGAAAAGGCCACACTGTTGAGAGGTTTACAAATTTTTTGTATACCTTTACTTTGTTAAATATCATTTAATTTTCTTCAACAACTATTCTTCCTGATGTTGGTCAATATGTGTATTTCAAGTTGTGAAGTCCTTCAAATGTCAACAATTTATTTTCAAACTTGTATATTATTTTACTTCCCTTTATTTCAAACAGCTGGTGCAACAACATGACATTATGACTGTCTATAAGGTGGAGTCAGTTGAATGACCAAGTAAAATAATATTTATGAATGATATTGTTTGTCACTAGAACCTTATAAAGTCTTGAACAAACTACGTATGTAGTTTCTCCACATCCATTCAGAAGGAATGGGAGTCAGAAATCATATAGTCGAAGCAGGCTAACAACAAGGGCTTATAAAATAACAGTTTTATGTTGGAGCAAGATGACTTGTGGAAAGTGACATTTTTTCTGTATGTATGTGCAGCAATTGGTGCAATGAGGATTTAAATTTTGATTGGAGGGTAGGGTTGGAGTTATTGAATTAGTAAATATTGAAACATGGATATATTCTAGAACACCATCTATGTCAAAGAAAATCTTAGAGACAACTTCAATTATTGTCTTGCACACTTTAACTGACCACCACTTTCACCTTTTGCAACACTACTATTCAACAGGAAGACACCAAAACATTAGCATATACGTATACATTCATCCTCATGGATCTAGGGTTTAGATTGCAACTGCTGTGTTTGTATTCATGGCATGGCTCAAATACTTTCAATGTAAGCCTCGAGAACCACAAAGGGCTTATGAACATAGCTAAGAGGACAAACTTTTCCAATTAATGGACTGTTGAATATACACCTACCTGGACTCCTCTCATCTCAACCATCCTATACAAATGCCAAGTGGTACACCATGGTTTGGAGTCTGGACTCATGATAACAAGATGCATTTATATATTTGATGTCATTTTGTATTGGCTGTCCACTTTTGAGTCCTTGATTGGATAGCTATCAGGGTTCAGTATTCAGTATCAACTTTGATGTATCATTTTTGATTTGGCATCCACTACATCATATATATCGGTGTTTTTTCCATATTTATGTGCCAATGTGTTTATTTGATATTGTTGTTGGTTTATATGTTTAAAAAATTGAAAAAAATGATTTTGTTTTGTATTTTTTAATGCTTGCTGCAGTATGCTGATATTTGCCCATTTTTTGTTGATGTTGCTGAGAAGTTGTATTCCGGACCCTCGCTGATTTTTTCAACAATGATTATATCTGTACATTTCTATTTTGTACTCTATTACTCTTCGTAATTTATTCTGATCTCTGTTGTGTGACTTAGTTTAAATTGATCACTCTAGCCACAGTTTTGTACTGTATATATAATAATACAAATGACTAGTTACTGTACAGGACATGTACTGTTCCTCCCCACAGTTTTGTACTGTATTTATAATAATACATGACTGTACAGCATGTGTACAATTCTGGCATTTCTCTTCTACTTGCATACTTGTCTTTGTTTAATCACTTGTATGTGAGTCTCTTCAATTGTTGGTGTCATGCTCATATCAATAACATCTTCATATTGATTGCTATTCTCTCTGTTTCTGTGCATGATGAAGTTGATCTTTGTAATAGATACATGGGTAAATGCAATGCAGTTGGTTATTTATGGTTTCAATTTCGATACAAAGAATATCTCTATAATGCATTTTATGTGGCTTGTAGCATCTCCTAATCAACTTAACTGTGTGTATGTTGAGTTCTGTACTAGTAGCTGTGTACATGGCTAACTGCAAAGTAGTTGGTTGAATATGATTAAAAAGATTATATTAGAAAGTTTCACAGGTTTCTGAGATATGTTTTTGGTTTGCATGTTGCTCTTCTTGATTGTTTGACATGCATGATATTTATTTTTGGTTGTTTTGTGCTTTATAGAACTTGTTTGTTTGCTTTTGGTAGGAGAAAGAACTGAAGATTGAATTTTCTTTTAATACAGGGTCCTCTTGCTGCCCCAACGCTTCAGAAACTGACAAAAGAAGATTTGAGCAAATTATACTTCAGTAGTTTTCGAATGATTGATATCAATGGATCCCCATGCTATATTACCAGAACAGGGTAAGCGAAAGATATTTCTGTTATATCATTTAGTTGAGTCAATAATTTTACTGTTTAATATGGAATTGGAACTCTGGAACAGTAAATGCAATAAACTTCAGAAAGGTTGCGTGGATAAGTTTAGAGTCTGAGTTGTGCCATTTGTGCAAAACTGAGACCAAACTGAAGTTTGAACCATTTAGCATGGCCTCAGTAGTAAATAGTTCAGTTTGATCCTAAAACCAAAATATAGTTTCAGGATTGTAGGTTTTAGAAAGGTGAACTTTGCCAAATATTAATATGTCAGCATGTGCCATCAAGAGTCAAGAGTCAAGACACCTCATCCATAAGAAATACATTCTAGTTTGTGGAAGTTCACTAAATTTATCATTATGCCATTAGCCGCACAAAGCAAGCAAGCTCTAGACGGCTAAATTAGAAGCATCATTTTAAAAATTTGCTAGGTGGGGGTGGTAAAAGGGATATCAAATGCAATTTACCATGAATGTCAAAAATAGCATTTCAATTTTTTTTTCGAAGGTTGGGGGTGATAAGAAATGTTTCGAATAAAATCTCCATGAATTTTCTGGAGTGGGAAGAGCAGAAGGAAAGAAAAGGCTTTGGTAAAATGAACAAATAAGAGGGTACAGGTCTCACGGTCAGGCAGAAAGCTGCACTTGGCATGTTTCACAAGATGCACATGGTAGGTGTAGTTGGTCTGAAATAAGCTAATAGGTGTAAGTTTGGTTAAGTGTAACCTTGCCAGAGTTCTGAAGGATTGTATCAAAATTCCAATAGACAAACTTGAAGCAAAGATCCGAAAGGAAATTTCTCATGTAGTGACAATTGGAAGTAAGGAAGTGGTGGATTAGAGTGGTACAACAAAAATGTTGAGTTCCGAGGAACCCAAGTTTGAACGAAAAGTTGATCATAGAGTTAGTGTTGCACACCAGGAAATCCGGAGGTGAATTATGGAGCAATATGCAGACCCGACATAGCCACCTCTTACAAGGAATTGGGAACTAGAAACGTGGATACACATTGAAGATTTAACTAATTAAACCCCAGACTTATTAGTATAAATATGAGCCCTGCATGGCAACAAAACTTATAGAATACATGAATGGCAACTCTAAAGGGGCTAGTGAGTCGTACATGTATTAGGGGTCAGTGAGTTGTAAACTAGAAGTTTGCCTGTGATCTGTAAGATCTTTTCAGGGATAATCTGACTATTGTTGTATTAGTTTTAATTTTTACTATTGAATCTGTTAATATTTGGTATCTGATTGAGCATTTTGGTATCAGAGCTTGATCGAATTCAAAATATTGGTTGGATCCAATTTGGAGATTTCAGATCTGGTATCAGAGCTGATGGAAGCCTAATCTGCAGAACATAAAATATTTTGGACATAGTATCAGAGTGGAGCTGTTCGTTCTCTCACATGGTATCTGAACCCATGGTGAAGATCTTGGGTGAGGAGGGCAGACTCAATGGAAACAAATCTACAAGTCTGAAGCTGAATCAGAGCCTGAAATATCAGAAGTATAAGAATGTCAGTGTAGCTGACTTGTAGTTCTGAAAAGCTACTCGAAGATAAAGTGCACAACAAATGGGAATAGAGAGAAATGGTGTCCTCGACAGTAATACCGATTACTTAGAGTCAAGGCAAAGCTTGATGGTAAAAATTGTGGTATCTGGAAATATAAGAGCCAAAATATGTTGATGACATAGAAGCTGTTGAAGCTAGTTGTAGGTCAAGATCAACCTCTAATTGGAAAAATAAACTAGAGAAGTATGAGTTAAGGAATGAGGATGTGATGATGATTTTGGGACCATCAGTTGTGGACCATATAATCCCTCAGATTCCAAGTGCAGACAGTGCGTGCAAGATTTGGGTTCCTCTGATGAGTTTGTGTGAAACCCCAAATGAAGCCCAAGTGTTGTATTTATGGAGTGAACTGTATGGTTTGCAGATGTCCAAAGGTGAATGTGCTATTGACTAAACAACCAAGATTCAGGATGTGAGAGATAGACTGCTAGATGTTGGAGATAAGGTAGAAGAGAAGGACCTTGTAATCTGGATGATTCACGGGTTGACACAATGATTTCACTCGTTTGCGATCGGTCCAATTGTAGCTAGGACAATGAGTGCTTTCTCATTTGATAAGTTCAGCAGTACGTTACTTTAAGAAGTGCAAAGTAAAGTATAGTTCATCCTCAGGGAAAATGGGTACACATGAAGCACACTGAGAGATGAAATAACTATCTGTGAATAACTATTAAAGAATGGTGTTGAACCCCATTCTCTCAGTGTGCTTCATGTGTACTCATTTTCCCTGAGGATGGACTATACTTTAATAGTCCAAAACGTTGGATAATAAAAAGTTACACAGGTTTCCCAAGAACTTTCAAATATTATACCTGTGAAAGATGAATTAACAAGAACAGAAACATCAAAGATATAAATAGTGTGTAAATGAACAAGCATTCTATGCTTGGATGAAGAAGAAGAATAGTGGATGGAAGCAAAATTGTCAAGAGAGTAATGAACAGTTGCTGAAGAATCTGAAGATTTCTTGGGTGAATTTGTGCTTCTATTGTGGAAAGCCATTCACAAAGGATAGTGGCAAGCAGAAAAGTATCAATCTCAAGGAAAACAAAAGAGACTCTGGATAGAATGAGGAAAGGAAAGATTCGATATGCAGGAGCAGGATAATGTTTTCATGACATCTGCATTAGCTAGGAAATCTTCTGATGACTGGTATGTAGATTCTAGAGCAAGGAGACAATCCTTATAAGGAGTGGTTTGAGACCCTAAATTCTCAAGGTGTGAAGTTGGGAGGTGATAGTACATGTAATTTCAAAGGTAAGGGCATGTACAAGTGTTGATGCATGATGGGAAAGGGTAATGGATATAGGATGCACTCTATGTCCTTGGATAAAAAGCCTGTTATCAAGTCAACCAGATAACCAAGATTAATGATGAGTGTTGACTGCCTAATATCCAACTAGGGGTCCAACTCCATGTGCCATGAAGAGATGCATCATCGAGGATGCTCATTTGTCGAAAGATTATTTGGTTCTACCGGGGCATTTTAGCTAACACATCTTTGTAAATGGAATTTCCGCACCCTAGCGTGGAGTCCCGAAAATAATGTAATAGTTCTGCATGAGTCATGTTTAGGTCGGTTACCTTGGGATGGGTTCATTGGGAGAGTTCCCTTTCACCGAGGATTTTTTATCACCGGGTTATTAATTGGGCTTTTTCAGCCTTATTAATTTCCACTTGAGTTTTCCCTCACACTTGCAATAATTCCTCCCAAGTGGTGAAGAGCGTGGAGAAACATCTCACAGTGACTATTGTTTAGAATGATGTATGGCTAGTGTAAGACATCTTAGAAATTTTCGTAGAGTTATGTCGAGTCTAGTATAGTTGTTTTCAATTAATTAATTTTTAATTAAATTTTCCCTAAGTTTGGAGGTTTAATTATTTTTGAGTAAAATTGTAAAATTAGGTCCTTGGACTTTTGATAGAGGGGTATTTATTGCTCAAAGAAATGGAGATGAGACTCCCTTGGACCAGTTTGACTCAATCCGAGACAGCTTTTGCTGTGTTTGTCCACCAGTCACCGATTCGATTAAAGAAAACAGCAATTTTAATTGCTAGGTCATGAAACACTTAGCAAAAATGTGATTTTGTATTTTTGAGTTAAAAGGATGAGTAAAAGATGGAAAAAGACAAGAGACATTTCTAACCCTAAACCTACCAACCCAGCCTTTTCCAGCCTTTATAGCCTCATTCACTTCCCTCCTCCAAACCCTTGGCCCTCCTAGGAAAGTTACGCACCCCCTCATGGGAAAACTCTAGAAAATCATTTTTTAATGGGTTGGGGCCCCTCCATCTATTAACCGCGCCTTCCCTAGCCCTCCCGTCACCCTCCCTCATCCCCACACCTCACAACTCATCCACCTCATTGATCCATGTCTCAAACCCTAGATGGTGCACCCCTCCTTGGGGATCTCATCTTGTGCTTGGTGGTGGACACTTGGCATTGAGTCAAGGGGTGGGTTTGCCTCTCCAATTATAAATGGATCTCTCCTCACTTCTTCTCACCATTATCTTGAGTATTGTTATGCTACTTGATTTTCACCACTCTCTCTCTCTTTCTTGTCCATCTTGCATCCATTCTTTGGCTCTTTGGGGTTTGGAGCAAGAATTTCTCCAAGATCTATTGTTGAGTAATAGAGAGAAACTTTGGAGGGATATTGGAAGGAAACAGCGAGTATTCCATGTTTCTTACTTACATAAGGTAATATTGTGAATTTGGCATTATGGTTGCATAGATTAGATTCTTAGGTAAAGTGTTTTACTTGGGTAGATCTAACAACTAGGTATTATTGTTGATCATATCGTGGGTTTGCTAATAGGGTGCGAGTATTTCATTTTGTTAGCATATTCGGCCATATTATCTTCTTGTATGCATCATATCTTGTCAAGTTTTCCATATTATCTTCTTGTATGCATCATATCTTGTCAAGTTTTGCAGGTTTGCTTCTAGGGTTTTGTTGGGATTGCCTCAAGGAAGAGTCCTCCCTCAAAGCTCACTCAAACTCCTTCTTTTCTCCTTCTTTACTCATTCTTTTCTTGCTGTTCATTCCACATAATATTTCAGCTAGCTTAACATCATAGATTGGTCATCTTAATCTACTTTTATCATAAATTTTTTATGAGAAGAATTTATGCCCTAAAAACATAAATTTTTCTTCATTTTATTGGTTGTGTGTAGCTTTTCCAGCAAGCATAGCTTGCTGGTTTTTGCAGGTTCTTATCAGGTTGAGGGGGTTATGTTGCCCAAAATCAGCCACACAACACTCCAAGACCCTTCTCTTCAAGTGGGTAACAAATCTCAACCTTCCTTCTCTCTTTTCTAGCTTTTTGTGCATAGATCTACTCATTTTTAGTCATTTTTAGTGGTTCATAGCTTGGGAGGAGAATTGGTACAGCCTACCTCCCACGTGTGAGCTTAGGGTTAGATCTTGTTTCAAGTTTTTCATCTCAAAGTTGCTTTCCTAAGCTAGGACGTGGGGTTTAGCAAGTATTTTGTGGATAGTTGTTATTGCTTGCTCTCTTTTCCCAACCTCTTTGGCACAATAAAGGTAGGCTTGCCTCCACCTTGTGCCATTGAGTGGTTTGTCTTGCTTTTCTATTTCTCTTTCAAGCTTCATCTTAATAATTGCCTACACCTTGGGAGAGACATCCCCAAAATCGTAAGGCTAGGGTGATAATGTGTTAATGATTTCTTAATGCTTTGATGGTTAAAATACTCTAGATCTAGATCTCATTCACACATTAAAGTTTAGCCTAAGCCCTTCGGGCATAATCTACTTGCATGTTTTAAGCTCTCTTAGGTTTTATTTCCTTACATGCTCTAATACAACACTAAATGGTTTAATGCATTGATGGTTTAATAAGTGGTTTTCTCTTTCATGTTATTTCATACTTAAGGCCATTTGCCATCACACTAAAGTTTAAAGTAATGTTGGACATGTTGATAGTGTAGGCACACATCTAAATCTTGAGCTTTATTCTTCACACTTCTCTCTAAATGTAGGTAATAAGCTTGAGTTTCTCTTTTTTTTTTTGGCAAGCTGTTCTTGCCCTTGTTCATTAATATTCTTTACAAGCTTTTCATGTTATAGCTTAAATAATGGTGATGCATTAAAGCTTTATTTCAGCTCTATCTTTACATGCTTTACATGTGTTAATGTGCTTCATTTTCATGCTTAACAACACACATTTACAAGCTGCACAAAGTTTCGGTTTTGACATAAAATCATTTTTTTAAGGCAACTTAAAGTCATCAAAACACTCTCTAATACACCTAAAAACCTAACCAATTGATATACAAACTTAATAGACTTAATAGGGTACCTAAAACCACCATCTTCGCCATCTAAAACGAGGATTGAGGAAGGCAACGGAAGGTGCTAGGCCGGGGACGGTCTCACGACGCGCGACGTCCTTTCCAGGAGTACTCGGTTCATTAAGGTTGACCTATAAAGATGGGGTAGGCCTCGTTGCCTAACTTCTTGAGCATCCAACAACCATTTGGTAATTGGGGGAGGAGGTTTTTGGTCAAACACTTAGTTAGGGTAATTAAAATCTTTTAAATCTTAAAAACCCTTAACTCACTAAGTATATAATAACCTTGGTTTAAATTGACATATCTTAAGGTTTAAAACTTATAAGCATAATCTTTCAATCTCATCTATAAGTAATGCTTTGTGAGTAATCAACTAAGTGTCTTAATCATTGTGGAACATTTGTGTTTAAAGCTTCTAAATCTTCTAAATGTCCTTGTGATTTTTGAGTGTTGATATTGCCATTGAGGAGCAGTCCAATAGAGTAAGTGCTATTGGGGCATGCTTAGGCTTAATGTGTTGATGGTGCTCACGTCTTGATTGTATCTAACTTCCTGCACATTTAAACACACATGGTTAGCTTGTTCTATTGTAAATTGTATCTCATTGTAATATTGTGTAATTAGTATTCTTCATTTGTAAGTATCTATTCTTTGTAATCTTACTTGTAATTAAACACCCTTACATTTTAGTTGACCCCTTGCCCAACCTTAGGCACTAGTCTTAGTTGACCTAGGGAAAGATTTGCTTGACATAGAAACTCCTGCATCTTGCATTGCTGCCTTAGCATCATAGGTTAGATTCCCCCTAAACCTTAACTAATTAAAATCTACTCCTAGAACTTAACGTAAATCTCATCTAGAAACTAGGGTCTACCCCCCTTGGCTTCCCTAGGACTAAGCCTAGACAAAAGAGGTTCAAGCCAAAGTGACAACGTGGGCTTTGAACCTAGGCATTGTGCCTCCAAGGATACACTAAGTGAGCATGACTTGGCTCACGTTTGCAAGTGTGTATAAGGACGGCAACAATGAGTTTGACAAGGATAGGTGCACAATCAAGGGTAAATGTGATAAGTACAAGGTAGTGGCAGAAGGATTTAAAAAGATGGATGGTACAAATTTGCAGGAAGACCAACCAAACCTAGAACAATGGATACATCAAGGTGACCCATTGAAGTTGGGAGGTGATAGTACATGTAATTTGAAAGATAAGGGCATGTACAAGAGTGTTGATGCATGATGGGAAGGGGAAATGGATATATGATGTACTCTATGTCCTTGGATAAAAGAGCCTGTTATCATTCAACCAGATAACCAAGATTAAGGATGAGTTTGACAAGGATAGGTGCACAATCAAGGATAAAGATGATAAGTACAAGTTGTTAGTTTTGTAGCTCGGTAGGTGTCTTAGCATGGGCCTAAGTGTCCTAGGTATGCTGATGGACACACTAAATACCCTGATCAGCCTTATTTGTCTTAGCCTAAGTCTAACTTAGGCATGCAGCAAAATTTCCGTTTTGAGTGGATTGTGGGTCCTTGGCTAGTGGGGCGCACCTCATGGACCTTTTGAGTGGATTGTGGGGTCCAGCCAAGGGGGGTGTACCTCCTTGGAGCCTTGGAGGCTGAAGTTGGCACACATCTCAAGGAAGAAAGGTGGCTGCCAGGAAGATAAAGTGAGGGGCTGAGGGTGAGTGGACACACATTCTCTTTCGGTGAGCAATAGAGCTGAAGAAGAGGGCGCATTGAGCTGAGGAAGAGGTCGACCAGGTCAGAGGAGCAAGAGGGCGAGTTGGCTGGTCTAGCAGCAAAGGGAAAGGCCGAGTTTTGAGCAGGCCGTACAGCAGAAAGAAGAGGGCCGTACAGGCCATACCTGTAGCTGAGAGAAGGCCGTACACCAAGCTGTACAGCTGCCAAAGAGGCCGAAATTTCTGGGTCTTACTGAAGCAAGAGAGGCCGAAATTTCTGGGCATTCTGAGTAGAATTTTTGCTGGGCCGTACAGCTGAAACAGTGTACAAAATTGCTGTAAGATTTTTCTGGTTTATTGCTGCTGTAACAAGCTCAATAGAAGCCCTTCTTTGCTGGTTTTCCCCACACTGGGGTTTCCAGGGTATATCTGGTGTTTGTCCATTTTATGTGCTTGGTTCTGTGCATGCTTCTGCTGAAATTTTCTGGTTTAATAACTCAGCTCTAGGTTATTAGCATAATTTTCAGATTTATATCAGCAAATATAATTTCTGGTTAAAGTAAATTATTGGTTGTAATCTCTGTGTGCTGAGTTATAGAAAGTCAACACAAGGTAGTGGCGGAACGATCTAAACAGCTGGATGGTACAAATTTGCAGCAAGACCAACTGAACCTAGAACAATGGATACAACAATAAGTTCTCAAAGTAACCTGTGGCACTTGACATATGGATGCTTAAATTTTCAGTGTTTATATTTCTTACATAACTTAATGATGGTAAATGGTGTGCTGGAGGTACATAAGCCTAGTGAGGTGCGAGTCCTGTATTTTAGGTAACCAAACTGGAGAAGAGTTTCTGAAAGGAAAACTTGGTTCACCAAGAATCCATTGGAACTTTTGTACAGACTTGTGTGGGTCTATAAGAACACAGACTTTTGGAAGAGCTATGTACTTTATGATCGTTGTAGATGATTACAGTGGAAAGAATTTGGAAGCCTTTCAAACATTTCTGGAGTATCAAGTGTAAGTTGAGAGACAAAGTAGGAAGAAGATTAGGACACTAAGATCCAATAGTGTTGGAGACTATAAGTCGGGGTTTGAGAACTACTGTAAGGATCAAGGGATCCGAAGGCATTTCACTACTGCATATACACTGGAGCAGAATGGTGTAGTAGAGTGAAAGCATTGAGAGATTATGGATATGGCCTGGAGTATTTTGAGATAAAATAACATTGGAAATGAGTTTTGAAAAGACATCAATTACTGTGCAATTTACCTAATCAATAGAAGTCTGATGAAGGTTGTGGAACATCACACCCAAAGAAGATTGGAGCAGAAGGAAGCCTACCATAAAGCATCTAAGGTATATCAGGAGTGCAATGTATGCTCATGTGTCAGAAGAAAGGCATTACAAGTTAGAAATGGATTGTAGAAGTGTTACCTTTGTGGATTAGATGACAAGTCTAAATCCTACAGATTATGGGATATTGAGGATCAAAAGCTGATTAAAAGTTGTGATGTCAAATTCGATGCAAGAATGGTCTCTGAATCTGAACAGGCTTCTGATGACAAAGGTAAGTAAGCTATGAGAGATTTCGAAGATGTAGACAAACTGGAAGTGATTGATGCAAAAGAACATCCTAGGTATGAAACTGGGGAAGACAATACAAGTAGATCCACTAAGAAGAAGATGCAGTGGTATTAGAGAACACTAGAAGATTGGTGAGTTTCAGAATTCAAATTGAATGAAGATGTGCGGACCTGAAGACAGAAACAGAGAGTAAGAATTCACAAACCAGGAGAAGCATGCAGAATCTGAGTCAACTACACATTTTGCCTTGATGATTACAATGTTGACTGTAGATGAACCACGCAAGTGTGAAGAAGCATTTGAGAACCCCGAGTGGCAGGAAGGCATGACAACAGAGATGTAATTGATCCAGAGGAATGGAACATGGGAATTACTGGAATGCGCTGAAGGAAATAATTCTATAGGATGTAAATGGGTATTCAAGAATAAGTATAAACTAAATGGCACATTGGACAAGCACAAGCAAGGCTGTCAGAAAATGAAAGTACACAGAAGGAAGCAACAGCACACACCAACCTTGGTGTGATCTTGGTGTTCTTTTCCTTCTTCAGTAGCTCACTTTAGTTTTCATCCATATGATTATAGGGATTCCTGCCTATTCTTGTAGGATGCTTGATGTAGCCTTGTTTTGGTTTATTGCCAACACAAGGGGAGATCTCATGTTTTTGATGAGATGATATGATGGTTGCATTGGCTCTTTGATTTCTCTTAGCATTTGCATCTTCCTATTGTAGAGTAGGGTACAAAGAATAAGTTTGATGTTCACGAGTAGTAGATTTTGTTTATGCTCACTTTGGCATTTTGGGCTCATGCCTTTATTTGTAGCACCCTTCAAGATTGAGTAGTTAGATGGACATTCTCAAGTTTTTGTGATGAATTGGGATTGAAGACATTTTTGTATTATGTGGCGGGGATGTGAAGTTTTTGATCCATCTTGTTTAGGACAACCAACCTTTAAATCATCTTGTAGGTTCAATAGAGATTTTGGAGTTTTCTTGCACCCCACTAGGGAGTGTAGTCCCCATATGGAGCCAGTGGTTACCCCTTCAAAATGCTGGGGTCATTTCGCATCTGCATGGGCTTTCCTCCCTCATTGAGCACAACAAAAGACTCTCGGAGTTCAGTATCAGTTACAAGTTGATGGAGGCTTTTCCCAGGCATGAGATTCCATTTTGGCACATTTCACACATCTTCGGAGGTAGGATTATAGGGCTTGCATTACCATTGTTGCATCATTGATGGAGAGCCTTGTTCCTAGGGTGAACCTAGGGTTCGAGATTGTGTTGGTGATTGATATGAGTAGGAAGGGAGCCTTGGAACAAGAATGCCCTACCATATGAGGGGTCTAGACTCTAGAGCATGATTTATGGAAAGGTAGGTGTCAAATAGAGTGAAAAGAAGGAATTCCCTACACACATAGGAGGTCTAGAGCATGAAAAATGACGAGAAGAGAAAACGCTCTATCTTGGAGTATGTCTGGAGCATGACAGGTGGCAAGGGAAGAGGTTAGAAGAGGAACACCCTAGCTTGGATGAGGCCATGTGGCAATGGAAGCACTTGTATGTTCAAAGGAGGTCACTTGATGAGGAGCATTCCACTCCAGGGGAGCATTTTGGTTACTGCATCATGAATCTACCCTTTGTAAGAGGGATGTTTTGTGCAAGAAGGCATTTGAAACACATTAAAGTGACTTTATGGGGCATTACACTATTCAAGGGGTATTCCTCACTTGAGAGGGGCCATAACACTTTTTGTGAGGCATGTTCTACATATTTGGAGGAGAGTCCTTTGCATGAGGAAGCACCATGTGGCATGTTGACATGGTCCAAGCCCTCAACAAAGAATGAATGCATACTCTAAAGAATTTGGAAGATGACAAGTGACAAGTGACAAGTGCACCTATGCAAAAGTAGAAGAGGTCCCAAGTCTAAGTTGGTCCAATAAGCCTAAGGAGGGCCAAATGTAACATAACATTCATTCTAGAAGAGGAATGCTAGGGTTTGGAAAGCTATCTAAGAAGAGCACTATGGTTAAAGAGGTCGTAAAGTACATAAGAAATCCCTGTGAAGGTGCACCTTAGGTGGGAGGACACTTTTCATGAAATAAAATGTCATTTTCTCCTCTCTTAAACTCTAAAGGAGTGAAACCTTGATTTGGGATCGAAGCATATAAAATAAAGGAGAGATTCATTTGCTAAAGACATGATTGGAAGTGTAATACACTCGACCCCCTAAAACCTTGCTGGTGGGATGTCAAAATTTTCCTTTATTGCACATCTAGTCTCAGGCCTTATGCCCTTCTCCATGACCTCTGTCCCGCGTGATAATCATGTGGACCTCCTCTACGTTGTTTGCACCACTGTACAAAAGAACGCGTGTACCACTATGGCCTTGACTTGTCCTTGAACTCGTCTCTCTCTCGACAATCCTTCACCGGAACTCGACCACACAAACCAAGAACAAGATTTCTCGATCGAACGACTTATGTTCATTCATCTCGGGCCAGATCAATGGCTAGTGGTGAGTCACGATTCCTTTTTATTGGGAAAACAGGTCATGCTATTCCCTACTCTATTCTCGACTTAACTTTTTCGATAGCCCCACTTCCAACGAATCCAACGGTTGTTGGGATGGGAAAATTTACTCGACACCCTAAAAACATGCAATGGCTAACACTTGGACGGTGGGGTCTACGAAGAACTCTACGGTTGAGATCTTATCAAGCCGACCCACCCCCAGATCAACGATTCCCGCTCAGTCAGGCCTTTGCCATCGGGAAACACTCACTTCCCACAAGCTCGAGGATTTTTGAACGGTTCTTCTCGAACGAGAAATACTTCGATGGATCCGACAGTCATTAGACCCTCACATCCAATGGTCAAAGATTTATTGGATCTCAGATCTTCCTTCTTCGGGATGGATCATTACCGGATCCAACGACTTAGATCTCATTAGTCTCAACACTGACAAATCTACGACTCTTACCACTCTCGGCCTTTCGGCATCTGGTTTTGCTCATCGGAGATTTCGTTTGCTTCTTTCCACGGATTTTCCCTAACTCTGCTCTTTCGACAGGCTTATCAGCTTAGCGCTCGACAAATCTACGGTCCAGATCTTGTTGGCCTATCCTATCCTCTTGATAGATCAACGACTCTCATCAACTCAGAACTTTCCCATTGGGAGTTCACTATGTTCTCGCCCTCTGGGTTCTCTCGAAAGCTCCTCCTTCCGATGGGCTTCCTCCGAAGCTTGGATCTCCGATGAACGGTCAAGATCGACTCTCCCTGCTAGATCAAGGACTAACATTTCCCTCTGGGTTTTAATAGAGATTTCAACGTGGCTTAAGGATTATTTCTGGACCTACCAGATCTATGGTCTTCCCCGACACCTTCCTGCAGGAGTTTTAACTCTACTCCCTCAAGCATTTAACCCACTTCTTGACACACAGGAAACACTCTACCAAGAACCCCCAAATGAAGGTTTTATATCCTGCAAATTTTCCATTTCAAAACTAAGGAAAACACAGGATTATTGGCTTTCACTAGCCTCCCATACACGATTATTACAGTTAATTCATTAACCCTTTAAGAGTAGATTACATTACTCCATTTCAACTCAGATTTAACTTTTATTCATTATATTTAGACGATTATTCAGAACATAGTGCATTTTACAATCACTAACAAACATTCAATGGGCACATAAAGAAATACTTATCTGTTCAGTGATATTCTCAACCAGCCAACTGACTGAGGGTGAATGCCTTTCCACCCAGCTGTAGGCTATGCTGCACTTTTGCCTTTCTACAGCAAGCCACCTCTGTGCCAGGCCATGATACCACCAGGGGACTCTCACAGGTTGGCTAACAGGTCAAGGAATGGATTAGGAAGGTTACTCTCCTTCACTCCACTGGAAACAACAGAAATTGCCCCTCTTCCCACTGAGCTCAGGACCTCCATGAGCTTACTAGGTGCGTTCCCCACTGGATTTCCTCTCCACAAGGGAGTCCCTTCTTTGCTACACAGTCCCTTGGCAACCTCCCCTTACCAGTGCCGGTTTCTTTCTAGCAAGCACCAACTTGCGACCCTCTAGGCTCCAGTTTGGATGTGGGTATTCTCTGTTCTAGGGTGACCATTCATGTCTTGGGAAAGATTCCTATTTTCTGTTGAATTTCAAGCATAAACAGATAACAATAGTCCACAGTAGTATTCTTTTACTTTTAACAAATAATCTTAAGCATAAGAATCATTGGAAAACAACATTCACAGAGTGCACAATTATTTATCCTGGGAAACCCTCAAGGGGAAGAAAACCCAACAAACTTCTTTGTGATATATTATCAGTCAACAAGTACAAAGACAGTACAAGACTTCCTTAAAAGGAGATAAGCCAGTAACACTTATTGCTGTCTCTGTGTCTTTAAATATCTCCGAGTCTCTACTCAGATCTGCCCTCAGACCTGTAGCTATTGCTGTAGCTTTTGCTGTCCCAAAAGTGCCCTTAAGATTGACTCAAATCTGCCCTTGAGTTGCTGTCCAAAACAACCTTTAAATGCTCTCCAGAACAGAAATATCAGCAGCTACAGAAGTGCCTCTGTTGCTGCTCAGAATAACTTTCAGATGCTGTCCAGAATAACTCTTAGAACAGAGTAAGATAGCTGCTATAGAACAACCTCTTATATGCTGCCCAGAACAATCTTTAGATGCTGTCCAGAATATAGAAATCAACTGCTATAGAAGTCTCTCTGTTGCTCCCTTGCTGCTCCCTCATAAATATGCTAGCTGCTCCTTCAGAAATATGCTAGCTGCTCAGAAGTATGCTAGCTGCTCCTTTAGAAATATGCTAGCTGCTCCTTTAGAAATATGCTAGCTGCGCAGAAGTATGCTAGCTGCTCTAGAACTGTGTTACCTTCCTCTAGAAATTCACTTCCTAGCTACTACTCAGAGCTGATATATAAAACTGATATATCAAACTGATGTGAATAACTGATTTGTAGAAGAGGGTACCTCCCTCTCTTTATATATCAAGGAGTCTAGGTTAGGAGTCTTTAGGTTAGGGTCTCCTTTTAGGTTAGGGCTGCCTTAGCTTAGGATAGGTGCTAGGGTAGGTGGCTGACTTATGTAGGTGGCCGACTTAGCTAGGTGACTGACCTTTTAGAGGAGGGCAGTTTAGGAAGGGACAACTAGCAAGGGGGCAACTTAAGGACAACTGGCAAGGGGGCAGCTTAATGACAACTGGAAAGGGGGCAGCTTGAAGAGCTGCTAGAGGAATATCCTCTATAGCTGCTCTAAATTTGAACACTCCCTCTCAGCAAAGAGGGTATTCTTCAGGCATCCATATCAATACAGTTCTTTTTAGTCATTGTACATGATCATTGACTTGTTGACAGGATCAATATATCACAAGAAGTTTCATATCCTTATGCAAATAAGGATCATGGAATGTGATTATCCAGTTCTCCTTAACCATGGTCAACTGCTAGAGTTATTTCACTTAGGGGTGGCCAGTCCCTAATGAATGCTCATAGCTCATCATGAAGACCTAGGAGAATTTTTCACATTTCCTTGTCTTGACTTTTGCTTTGACACACAAAGCTCACAAGACTTATCTTGACTTTTGCTTTGACACACAGAGCTCACAAGACTTGACTAGGCTCACAGAGGTTGTATGTTCCCCTTGACTTTTGCACTAGTTTGTCTACCACCCCTTTATTTCTTAGGAATATTGTAAACTTCTTTTCTAGGGTTCCCCCCTTGTGTCGGAAAAGAAATGGCCTAAAGTGAAAATAAGAGTTGCCATGGTGACAATAAGCAACCTTTCCTAAATGTCTCTAGGTTTGCACTTCATTCAGGGACTTGAATAACTTTGAGTGTAGGTTTAGGAGGTGACACGACCCACTAAGTAAGTGATGATCTCATGTTGTCTAGTAGATTTGGTCAGACAAAGAAGGTTGAAAATATGGAATAGTTTCCTTTAGATGCATGATTGGAACTGTTTCCTCCAAGTGAGGGCGCTTGGTAGTTTGAGTTGGCTTACATTTACCACATTATGGATGTCAAGCTGAGGTGGAAGATCCAACTTGAAGGCATCGAGACCTATTTTTTGTGTGATGGTGTATGTTTCAATGTTATTGGACTCGATCCAGTTTGACTAGTTTGGGGCAAAAGTGATCATTGACTTGACCAGAGGTAGAGTCAACTCTTGAATGGACTAAGTCAACAAAGAACCGATGACTTGACCGAGCTCGATGTTGTTGATTTGGATGCCTAAGTGCAAGACCCAATCTATATAAAAACAAAAAGAAGGAAAAAAAGAGAACCCCAAGCCCCCTAAACCCTAAGCTTGCCTTTATAAAGACGCCCCCACCCTTTTTCCTCATTCACTTTTCAATGTGATTGTTTGGAGATTTTGAGTTTAAGAATTCATTCCCTGATTTAAAGACAATCACATTTGTAATTGCAGTTTTCTTTTTTATTATATGAGACAAAATCCTATGGCTTCGAGGGAGAAGAAGGTCTTGGCATTGAGCCATTGCACAATTGTGTCCATAGGGAAAGTCACTTGCAAGTATTGTGTGAAGATAAAAAATGGGGGATACATAAGGTGAAATGCCACTTAGGGCATACCTCTGGGAGTGTTATAGGTTTTCCAGTGGTTCGAGTTGATTTAAACCATCAAATGACAACTATTCAAGTCATTCAATAAGGGAAAGCAATTTTTAGATTCTTGGACTCGACCTAGTTGGTCTAACGAGTTAGAATTCAGATTATGTTTCAAAACTCGTTTAACTTGGTGTTATCTCCAAGGATCTCAACATTTACTCATTAGATTATAGTTTGATGCTTTTTGGACTCTAGAGGCCACTTAGAGCCTCATTTTTTGTCTTCTATCTTAGACTTTTTTTTAATATACTTTAGAAATTATAGTTTATGCATCTCCACGTAGTTCTACTTATTTACACCCTTACATACAACATAAATCAACAAACTTTCATATTTGGTGTCTAATTGTTTGTATTTTTTTTCTAGGGAAGATCTTGTGGGAAACCTTGGGGCACTACCCCGCCTTCGGGGATGTGTCCAATGCAAAGTTGCAAACCCATCAGCGTTGATTACGATGTCTGACCTGATAGGCACATCAAGTGAGGCACACAACAAAGACAACTAACTTGGGGAATCGACCCCAAGACCTCTTGCATGGAGCTCCAAGCACTCAATCACTTGAGTTAGCCCACTAGGTTGTCTAATATATATATATATATATTGTTTGAATACCGAGTCGAAGGCCAAGTTCAAGTCGAGTCATTATTTTTGCCCTCATTGAGTTCGAATAGAATTTGAGTCTAATAACTTTGGTAAGGCCCTCATTGGCTTAATCTTGTGATGCAGTTGTTTTTTAATCTATGTTTGTTCAAGTGAAGCCAAACTCTGTCACCAACTTGGAAATGAGGAGCAACCTTATCTATGTCATGAAATGCCTTATTTTTGGCACGCCTTTCTTGAAGTATGTCATAGACTCTACTGTGGATCTTGGTCAGGTTTTGTACAAAGGATGGAGCATTGTCTTGCTTCTTTTGCTGGTGGGATGTGCATTGTGGATGGAGTTAGGAGAGCATTTGGAATCTCATAAGGGAAAAGAGGTTGGAAACCATAACCAACCTTGAATGATGAGTGCCTTATAGAGACATGTGTAACCTTGTAGAGACATGTAATGATCCCACTATTTGTTTTGTTGGTCGTAAAGGAAAAGAGCATGGACCAAGGTCATGCATTGTTATCAGAATTGGACTGGTGACTGAATCGGTTGACCCCAAAAATGTGAACTGGACCGGAATTAGAAAAAAAACCGGTCGACCAAAAAATACATAAAATATTCAAATTTTCCAAGAAAACATATATATTCATGTGTATCCATTTGAATCCACACCATTATACACAAATATGCAAAGTTTCTCTTGTATATAGCAAGTAAGGGTGCATATAACCAAAATAGCATCGAGTGCAATCCATCTCTAAACCAAAATACATCAACAAAGAGGCTCTAAATGGCCTCTAGAGTCCAAAAAAAAATCATGCTACAACAAATAACGACATATCATCAAAATTATTACCTATATTAGGATCCTCATCATCAATGTCACCCTCTAAGCATTAAAATAAGATAGAAAAAGCTTAACATGCCTATTAAGTGATTTTACTTGAGTGAAGAGTACATTTTACTAGGGTCTTGACAGAAGAGTTCAACAATTGATGCCACCAACATCGAGGTACATAGAGGGATTGTTGCTCTTGATTAAATGCTAGTTCCATACCCTCATACATGATAGAATCCAATGGAAACATTGCAATCCTGCCAATCTTGAAATCCTGAAAACCGTTAATCTGCTGAATTTTGAATGGGACCTAAAATTCTACTTTCTCCATATGAAGTTCAATGAGGTTGGAACCACTCTCAAACATCTTGAAACAATTAATGGTAATGTTAAAAATTTAAGTAAAAGGATGAAAATGAAAGATAAAGAAGAATGTCACTTTTAAGGATGAAGATGAAAGATAAAGAAGAATGCCGCTTTTAAAGATGAAAATGAAAGATAAAGAAGAATGTCACTTTTACTTTAAGAATTTAATATTACCATTAATTACTAGGGTGGGTGAAATGGAGGGGGCGGGGACCTCTTTAAATAGCGTTAGTAGGGCCCTAGGGTTAGTTATTAGGCAACCCATCTTTTAATTTATTGTTTTTTTTTTTTAATTTGGATTTCGGTTGTCCCTAGTCGCATCGTACTATGTTGTACGAAATCAACCGGTTTGGTACTGAACCAGCCTAAACCAGTTTGAATCAATGATTTGGATCGGTTTTGGTCCAAAACCAATCAAACCTTTTGGTTTCATCGGTTCTGATAACACTGAGGTCATGTTGACTACCTCGACCTTTTTGTCACATTAATTGATAGCTTGAAAGTTTCCACAATGAGTTTCAAAAATGACATAGAGATTTGAAGTCATGATTGGAAATGATGGTCAACGATAAACCAAAATGGCTCCAAACATGTCAAAAGAAGTATGTTGCAAATTTATGGGCATCAATATTCTTGCTGCAAGGAATGAACACTACCATCTTTGAGAATTTGCAAACTACTAAAATGATACAACTATGCTTAGGCTAAGTGGTAGGCAAACCATCGATGATATCCATGGAGATTTAACTCCCATGCCTTGGTGGGAACTGACAAAGGCTAGTGCAAGGAAAGCTTTTAGTTAGAAGTGTTGCTTTCGCTGCAATGTGAACATCTCCATATCTAATCTTCCACATGTTTCCTAAAGGAAGGCCAAAATAAGTGTTGTTGTAGGTGCAACAAAGTTTTTACACCCCAAAATACCCTCCATATGATGAAGAGTGGACGTCTTTGAGAAAAAGGGGGTTATCTAGTCCAATTCAGACACAAAGCTAATTGAGCATGTACAATAAAATATCCCAGATTGTGTAGTCTAGGAACGGGGTTTGGTTGACCATCGTGGCTGTTGGAT
Organism: Picea sitchensis; assembly: GCA_010110895.2. Lineage (NCBI taxonomy): Eukaryota > Viridiplantae > Streptophyta > Pinopsida > Pinales > Pinaceae > Picea > Picea sitchensis. Next base: position 163,647 of record SNQJ01S0006565.1, on the reverse strand, counting down.
GGAGTTCACAACAATACCAAAATAGGGGTCATTGGAATACTGATCTTTTCACTGCTCATATGATGAACTTCTTATGTCTAAAATGGGAAGGACCTTGGCAGGAGTTCTAATGAGTAAATCAACCACTTTATTAGAGCTATGCTTAAAGACTAAATGAAATTGTTGAATGTAGGAAGCCTTTTTAAATGTTTTTGTTCTTGAATTTTAGAATAGGAATTCAAGAATTGAAGAGGATGATAATCAACATGGAGGATAGTTTCCTTATGAAGGATTTAGTGTTACCATTACTTTGGTGCTCGGACCAATGCCTAGATTTGCTTGTCATAAGTGTTATAGTTGAGCTTGTCTTGGGACAAGTTCTTTGAGTGGTATGCAGTTGGGTGTCCTCCCCGCTTAAGAACAATGCCTATGGCTTATTGAGAAGCATTGGTTTCATTCTCGAAAGGTTCTTGCAATTCTAGGAGAACAAGCATCTGGGCAATGCAAAGAGCATCTTTCAACTTTTGAAATGCTTGCTTTGCTTTGGGAGTCCAGTGAAGATTTTTCTGACTGTTGACTTGATTCAATGCTTAAACAATCTGGGAGTAATGTGGACAGATTTCCTATATAAATTCATGCATCCTCACAAACTCTTGTGATTTAAGGTATTGGTGGGAGTAGGTCGCATGTCAAAGACATGAATTTGGTAGGATTTGTGGACTTTGGTTTCATTAATCACAAACCCACATATTAGACAAAGGTTTGTCCAAAAAAGGATTTCTTCATCTTAACTTGCAACTTGTGTTGTGGGAGGAGATAAAAAACTATTTGAAAACATTGCACTTGTTCTATCCAAGTTATGCTAAAATCCAAATTGTCATCCAAGTAGAACATGATGAACTTTTGAAGGTGTAGGTGAAAGATGTTGATGATTTGCATGAAAATGGTGGGGACATTAGTTAGGTTGGCATGCATGACCAACCACTCATAGAGGTCGAATTTTGTCTTGAAACTTGTTTTCTAGATGTCATTAGGTTCTATACAAGCTTGGTTATACCTGGGAGCAAGATCTAGATTGGTGAAGTACTTTGCTCCCTTGAGCCAATCAAGATGGTCATCAATCCAAGGAAGTGGATAGCGGTTCTTAATGGTGACCTTGTTGAGGGCCATATAGTATGTACAATGCTGCCATTCTTGTTGCTCCTTCTCAGGTATAACTAAAGTAGGATATCCACATGAGGATGTGCTAGGATGGATCTTACCATCCTCCAATAGCTACATAATCTTCTTCTTAATCTTGACAATCTCCATTGGTGAGGTGCAATATGTAGGATGATTGGGTGGTGAAGAACCATGGATCAAGTCATTGGAGTGTTGAATGGTCCAAATGGGAGGCAAACCCTTGGGTTTTGCAATGAAAACTGTGCATGAGTTGATGGCACTCTAAATATCAAAGGGAGTTAGTTTCCCTTCGTTGTTCTTTATTTTGCGTACAATTCATGGTTTTAACTTCTTCAGGTTGACGTGTGTAACAATTGGCCGATTAGAAAGTACAAGTTGAGCAAAGGAAGAAGTATAGGTGAGTTTGTACACCATACAATGGTTGTGAAGCCTTGTGTCATGTTATCCATCATACCGTGAAAGGTGTTGCTCACCTGCAATCATGTTAGAACAACTCAATGGAGTTATATCATACTCCATTGTGTCACAAAAGGCTTCAATAGCAAAGGTAATGGAGCACTTTGGGGTGATCATTGTGGGTTGCCCAAACTCTTTGACCCATCCAAGTTTGTATGACTTGGGATACGTAGAGGTTGGTAACTATTAGAAAATTGGTTGTCATTGATGTCAACCTTAGAAGAAGCCCCGAAGCAAGTCCAAAAGCCCCTAGAAGTGATGGGTTTATTTGAAGAAGTCTCCAAAGTGGTCCTCTTATGGTGTAGCTTTAAGCATGGCCCTAACGAGAAGACACTTTGAAGAAGTCTACAAGAAGCCCTGAAAATATGGTTAAGAAGCTTTAGAGGTGTGGTTAAGAAGCCCGAAGTTGATTGAAGAAAAAGAGTATAAAGGACATGGCAAATGCATGCAAAACCTCCATGGATTAATAGTTCCCGTCAAGATGTTTCAAACAGTAGGTGGCACGCCACATAGTTCCTCACGGTTGAGGAGATATGGCCTCTTAAAGGATGATCATGTAATTTTGCCCCATTGCATGGGTTGACCCCATTTCTAATATTTATTAAAAATCAAATTAAAGTTATTAGTCAAGTCGGCCCCATTGGAAATTAATTTTAAAAGATTAAAATTAAGTTTGTTGATTAAGGTCGGCCCTATTTTAAGGAGACACATGCAATGCAGTTGGAAAAAGACTTTATGAAAACAATTCGAAGGCTATGAATGCTATTCTAAGTGGCCTGGTTGATTCAGTATATGTCAAGGTTATGCATTGTGACTCTGCAAAGGAAATTTGGGACAAACTTCAAAATATTTACGAAGGAGATGCCAAAGTCAAGGGGGCCAAGCTTCAAACTTACAGAGGTCAATTTGAACATCTGAAAATGAAGGAAGATGAAGATATTGCAACTTACTTTCCGCGAGTTGATGAAATAGTGAATGCTATTAGAGGACTAGGAGAAGAAATTAAAGGTTCGGTAATTGTTCAAAAGATACTAAGGTCTATTCCAATGAGATTTCATCCTAAGGTTTCATCCCTAGAAGAAAGAGCAGATTTGGCTACGTTGAGCATGGATGAGCTACATGGAATACTTACAGCTTATGAAATGAGAACAGAACATGATAATCCATCCAGAAGGGAAGCAACTTTCAAAGCATCTAAGAAGACAAGAAAGAATAATCAGAAGTCAAAGTCAAGCTTCAACTATAGCAATGCTTTAGATGAAGATGAAGAAATAACCAACTTCGTAAGGAGGTTTAAGAAAGGAACTGGCAAGTACAAAGGTAAGCTTCCCTTTTAAAGTGCTTTAATTGTGGGAAAATTGGTCATTTTGCTTCCAAATGCCCTTATGCTAGGAGTTTAGATAATGATGAAGAATAAGTTCCCAAGAAAGAAAAGAAATATCAGAAAGGAGACAAGAAAAGAAAGAAGAGAAAATTCTTCAAGAAAAGTCTCTACTCAAGAGAAGATAGTTCCTCATCTGATGAGGATAATGATAGTGACAGTGACTCAGAAAGAGTGCTCTTTATGGCAATGGAAACTCAAGAAGAAACCCTTGAAAATGACAAAGAAGATTATGAAGAAGAAGGTGAAGTGGATCTTGAGGCAGAACTAATTAGTGCCTTAAGTGATCTAAGAAGAGAAAGGAAGAAAAACAAGTCACTCAAGGAAGAATTGATCAAGCTAAAGGAGGGCTCTCAAAACCCTAACAAAAATTCTGAAGAAGTGATTATCATCAGTCTAAAAGTCCAGTTGGAAGGAGCTAGAATAATTGAACAAAAACTCAAAAACCAGTTGGAAGGAAAGACGAAAATAAAGGAGATCTTGGAAGCAGAAATAGTCTCACTAAGGAAGGAACTTTAGAAGAAGGACATCAGACATAACTTTGGCAATAACACAAAAATATTGGATGAAATCATCAACATTCAAAGGCCATGCCATGACAAGTCTGGACTAGGATACAAACAAACTTATATTGAGAAGGGTTCAAGCTCCATGATGACAGGAAAAGAAGCAAAACAAAAGAGTTATGCAGAAGTCATCAGAGGTCCCATCAAGAAGGAAGAATGCAAGCCTTCAAAGGAGAACATTCAGGCAATAGAGATCATCCAAGAAGAAGATCATTCAATCAGAGGGACGTGGAATCAACAACCAACAATAGAGACGACTCAAGAAGAAGATTACAAAAGAGCTACATCACCTAGGAGATGGAGATCTCCCACACTCAAGTACCAAACTACCTTTCTTGGATTATGTTATTCCTGCAACAATTTTGGGCACAAGGTTATAAATTGTAGAGCTTATGCTAAGAACATAAGCAACTATGGAGGTTACTCTAAGAATAACTATCTTAGAAAGCCTCATGAAGCTTATAAAAAAACTGTAACAATTTTGGCTCATTAAATAATAAAGTAGAATGCTACAAATGCAACAATTTTGGACACATATCCAAAGATTACAAGTTGATTGTTCCTCCAAGGGAACTGAAGCAGGATTTCAACAGTCATGTGAAAGAACCATTAATGATTTGGAAAAGGAAGCAGTATAAATTGAACATTGAAGAATGTGCTATTACTCTACAAGCCCAAAGTAGAAAAAGTGAATGGTATGTTGATAGTGGCTGTTGAAAGTGTTAAATTTAGAGCTGTTATTAAGTTCTTTTCAATTTACTAGAGCATAACAACATAAGTAGGATCAGTGAAAGAAACACAATCACAAGGTACACAACATTTTATCTCGGGAAACCCTCATGGGGGAGAAAACCCAACAAAAACTTCCTCAATAATAGATTGCCAATACAATGCCAAGACTTAAGACAAAACCACCAAGAAAAGACTAGGACTGAGCATGCGCCTCTCTCTCCTTCTTCTTGCAACTGCAACTATATTCAAGAGATGCGCACTAGAAGTGTGAGTGAGTGAGTGAATAAATTAGGCGCCCTCCTCACTTATAAATACAAGTTGAGGAGGCGCTAGGGTTATTTCTCTTCATCAAGTAGGGCCGACTTCTCCCAATAGTGGTTAAAACTTAAAACCACTTTATTAAATCCTAGGGGCCGACTTTACAAACACCACCATATAACTATGGTTTGACCAATCCACAAAAGGGGATTTTATCTATAAGATAATAACTCAATTCTAATTAGAATATTCTTCGAAGTTACAATATTTCAACACTCCCCCTTAACGAGGAGTATTCTACTGACATAACCCAATACAACATCATCAGGAGAGAGAGAGGGCATAAACATCATCAGCATCTGGAACACTGACTTGCATATCTACAAATCATCGAAAGTTTTTCTCAACATCAATAACATCATCGTTCACAACATGGAGTTGGAGTAGCATCATCATCATCATCTGCATCAACATTGATTAGCATAACACTAAGGCATCAATATCACCAACACCATCATCAACAACATGAGGTTAATACGACATCATCAACAACAACATGAGGCTGAAACAACATCATCAACAATAGCACGAGGCTGAAACAACATCATCAGCACGAGGCCGGCCGCAGAGATAACATCATCGGTACCGGTGAGGGCCAGCAACATCATCATCATGACAGTGGCGGTGCAACAACAACATTTGTGGGTACTCACGACCATCCTTACGGGACCTTAGGGACGCATGAATCATTGGATTCCCTAGGATATAAAATCCTAGCAGATCTACCACTATGAGAATCATAAGATTCCCTAGGATATAAAATCCTAACGGAGCTACCACATGGTACTCTGACAGATTGTCCTTACCGGACCTTCGGGATTCGCCCGGGAATCAAGAGATTCCCTAGGATATAAAATCCTAACGGAGCTACCACTACTGACCACAACTGGCATATACATGCATAGGTACTCTGACAGACCGTCCTTACTAGACCTTTGGGATTTGTCCAGGGATGATCAATCCCCTAGGATATAAAATCCCAATGGAGCTACCCGCTGTTGGTTAGGATACCATAGTATCATCAACATCATTCCCCCTTTCGAGGGAGGTCCTTTCGGACAAAAACAAGCTTGTCTCAGAAGTACTCAAACTTCACACAAGACAGAGGCTTGGTGAACACATCTGCAACCTACTCATCTATGCCAACATATTGGAGCTTTACAACTCCCCTCTGCACCATATCACAAATGTAGTGATACCAGATCTCCATGTGCTTCGACTTATCATGGAACATTGGGTTCTCTGTCATCTTTATGCAACTCTGGTTATCAAATAGAATCACGGTGGCTTCCATCTCTAGATCGAATAGACCTGTCAACAACTTCCGAAGCCATATGGCTTCGCAATTGGTGGAACATGCAGTAATGTATTCCGCTTCTACCATGCTGAGAGCAATACTTGATTGCTTCCTGCTCTGCCATGAAGTCATGGCTGACCCCTGATTGAAACAACATCTTGAAGTACTCTTTCTATCAGAAACACTTCCAGCCCAATTTGAATCAGTATAACCATACAGTCTAAAGTCATGATCTCCAGTATAACAGAAACCATAATCCAACGTACCCTTAAGGTATCTCATCACATGCTTTGCAGCTACAATGCGAACACGTCTGGGCTCTACCAGATACTGACTCAAGGTGTTCACAAAAACGCATATATTTGGCCTGGTATTCGTCAGATACATCAACGAACTGATAATCTGTCTATATAGTGTAGCATCAACCAATTCTGACGAAGTATCAACCAGGAGCTTCAACTTTGTTTCCATGGGTGTGTTCATGGATTTACATTCCAACATGTCAAATCTCTTCAGTATTTCAACTGCATACTTTCCTTGGTTAAGGAAGATCTTCTGTGGGCTCTGCCAAACTTCAAGACCTAAGAAATAATTCATCAAGCCTAAGTCTTTCATCTCAAATTCTGCAGTGAGCTTGTTCTTACAATCTGTGATGAGCTTTTCTTCTCCTGTTAAGAATAAGTCATCCACATACAGTAGCAATATAACTGGCTCATCATTCATAACTTTGAAGTAAAGGTTAGAATCAACTTTACTCTTGGTAATGCCCATGCTCGTCAGGAAACTATCAATTCTGCCATACCAAGCTCTAGGAGCTTGCTTCAACCTGTACAGAGCTTTCTTCAACCTGCAGACATGAGTCTTTCTGTCTTCAACTTCAAACTCTTGTGGTTGTTCTATATACACTTCTTCTTCAATAACACCATTTAAGAAGGTTGTTTTCACATCCATCTGGTGTAACTTCCACTTCATTTTGGCTGCAAGAGCTATGATGATTCTGATAGAACTGTATCTGGCTACAGAAGCAAACGTCTCTTCATAATGCCTTCCTTTTGAGAAAAACCACGAGCTACAAATCTTGGTTTATGTTTTTCAATGCTTCCATCTGCAACATGTTTTATCTTGTATATCCATTTGGAAGATACCACATCTTTGTTCTTTGGTCTGGGAACTATTTCCCATACATCATTCTTTATAATGGACTAGTACAAATATAAAATATAAGTTAGGTGAGTGATCGATTTTGATCAAGTTATCTATAAAGACAAGACACATTTGCTAAAGTACAAATATAATACATGTATGAACACATCTACTAGACTATGTCTCATCACATGGATGTTCCTTCTCTATAAATTCCTATCCAACCCACATGTATTCCACCTATAATTTCAACCTTTATGTGCTCATTAATGCCACGTTGTACAAATGCTTGTTGAAGTAAGTGCTCATTTTCTCCACTGTGCATCTAGGCCTAGAGTTGAGGAAATACGTACTTGTGTTTTCGATTAGGTTCTTATGTTTGTAGGTTGGCACTTAGGATTTTTGTTTAGTTATCCTCGTCTTGCTCCATCTCTAGTCCATATCATATTGGTCATGAATTGGTTTTGACATCCTAAAATCTAACTATCATTATGCTTTGTACTTTGTGTGTTCAAGTGGGGTTGTTACTCCTTTCTCCTAGATTTGTACTTTTGGAAGAATCGTAACTTCCATCTATGAATGAGTTTAGTGTCCCTATAAATTATGAACGATGTTGATAAAACATTGATGTGCCCACTTGTATTTCAATGTTTAGGTCTTATTTATTATCACATTTTACTAGTGCTCATTGAAGCAAGTGTTCATTTTCTAAATTTTACATGTAGGACCCAAGTTGAGAAAATCCATATTTGTGTTTCTTGGATAAGTTCTTGTTTCTATTGGTTGGCACTAGAGATTTTTGTTTAGATATCCTCACCATGCCCCATCTTTGGTCAGTATTAGATTGATTATGAATTGATATTGAGACCATAAGATGCAACTATCATTACAGTTTGTCCTTTGTGTACAGGTGGGTTTGTAACTCCCATCTCTTAGATTTGTAGTAATAAAAAAGAACCATAATTGTCATGTATGAATGAGATCAATGTCCCAAAGAGTCCTTTATAAAGGCATGCCCAACTCACTTGTATACCACTTATACTTTCAACCTTTTGTCCCAAGTGATATCGTATCCTTTTAGTTTTCATCGAAGCAAGCGTTTATTGAAGCAAGTATTCATTATCTCCATTGTATGTCTAGGCCCAAAGTTGAGGATATATATAGTTGTGTTTTTTGAGCAAGTTCTTGTGTCCATGGGTTGGCACTTAATATTGCTATTTAGTTAGCATACCATGCTCCATATCAAATTGGTCCTAAACTAGTTTTGACCTCATGAATTGTAACTATCATGACTTTTTTTCCTTTTTTTGTACAAATGGAGTCGTAACTTGTATTTCCTTGATTTGTAAGTTTGTAACTATAAAAAAGAATCATGACGCCCATGTAGGAATGAGAGTGATGTCCTTGGGAGTCATGTTAGGTGTCAAAAAGATACCGATGTTCCTTCAAATTTGTAGATACATTGTGTAGTTACATTGGTTGTACTTCTGAGTCCCATTGACCTACTATTGTGGTCATTCATTGGACATTAATTAAATTATCTTAAATTATCTTATCTATAAAGGCCCATCCCACCCACTCCTATTTTCAACCTTTAGGTCTTGAGTAATATCACATTCTACTAGTGTTCAATGAAGCAAGCATTCATTCTCTCCATGTACATCCATGCCACCCAGGCCTATTTTCAACCTTTAGGTCTTGAGTAATATCACATTCTACTAGTGTTCAATGAAGCAAGCATTCATTCTCTCCATGTACATTTAGGACATACATATTTGTGTGTTGTGAGCAAGTCCTTGAGTTTGTGGGTTAAAAGTGAGAACTTTTGTTTGGTTTTATCGTCACTTCACTCCATCTCTATCCCATATTAGATTGGTCTTGAACTTGTTTTGGGAAGATTCTTCTAAGCTTTTGACATAGGAAGCAACACATAGGGTGAATCTTTTTGACACACTTTCCCCATGCTTCTATTTTAGAAACCTCTTGGAGCTAGTTGCACTAATACATGGTGAAGAAGAGAGGAGAATAGATTCTAAGATGCCAATATATATTTTGCAAATGGCCTATTATATGATATTTATACATGATTAGGATGATAATTGCTTCATCCAAGGTGGTCCCAGACAATCGACCTTCAATGTTGTATCTAAGGTTCATTATTGCTTAGAAGCACAAAATTAGGTTGGCTAAGGTGTGCATCGACTCGATCATGGTTGATCGTCAGTTTTGTTACGTCCTTCAAGTTGGGTGCTTCAAACGTGGCTAGGGTTATTGGTTGGATTTTCTATTATGATCCCAATTATAAAATGCCGTAGCCACTCTGCACCTACTGGCATTGATCTGGTGGCAATTTGGGCACTCTGTCAAAAGATATCTTCTTAGGATTGTGTGTGTTGCTAACCAACTCCTTACAAAGTGGGTCTCATAGATATATGTTTCCCTACTATGAGGATCTCATAGAACAACGTGCAAGATGGGTACTCCTCTCTGAAAACATGTAAGGACAAGTGTGCTACATGCCAAGTGTAACCTTCTCTCTTGGTGTGCCTTTCAAGAAGCTCATCTTCCAATGATGTACATTAAAATAACAATAAAGGACCAAGTCAATGTAGTGCTCCTCAAGATGTGGTTCCACCTTCCTTGCGATAACAAAAAGATGCCAAGTGTCTTCATGTAATGCATGGCGCTCTTCTAAAAGCTTTAGTGGTATGAAATGCCTCCAAATACATAACATATGCCCTGGGATATGTGAAGTGCCTCAAAAGTACAATTCAAAGTAAGAACATCTCTCATTGTATGTAGAAGGCACCCCCAAAAGGTGAATTACTACCACATGTGCAACATTGGCTCCAAATATGTAAACTCAACCATAGAACATGCCTCAAAAGATGTGAGCACCATAACATGTGAAAGAAAAAGGCAAACATGTAGATCTTCATTTTTTCTCAAGCCCGATGAACAAGTTTATGTTAGCATTCATAACTCATACCAAGCTCCTGGAGATTACATCCCGATCACAGTATGGTGGAGAAGAATGCCTCAAAAATGCAAAAGGAGTCTTGCATTTTTAGGCAGTAACAACTAGCTCCGTATCGGGGGAGTGCACACGCTTGTAGGGTGCAAGAGAACTCTGAAGAATCTTTGAGGGCCGCTGTCATGCATGATGTACCTGCCAAGAAGAGAAAGGATGGAAACAGGTGATGTGATGGATCCAGAGCTTCACATCTCCATCACCCATAGTGTACATTGTACAATACAAAACATTCCTGTCCACTCTAGATTTATTACAAAGAAAACTTGAGAGTGTTATTATCGAGCTAACTACTCTCAAGAGGCTCTACAAATAAGGCACGAGCCAAGATGCCAAAGGGAAACATAGCATAAATGAAAACCTAATGCTTGCAATATCAAGCTTATTCTTCCTACCCTACTCTACATCAGGAATAAAATATGCTAGGTATAATCAAATAGTCAATGTAACTATGCAAGTATCTCTTGGAATACATGAAATCTTCCTTTGTGTTTGGTTCTGAACCAAAACAAGGAGACATCAAATATCATTTGTACATATGCAGGAACCTCCATCATGGTGTAGCTGGGGATGAAAGTGAACAGCTGAAAACATGAAAGTATACCAAGATCACACCATGAACTACATGCCAAATCAATCCATTTCAGAACAAGACTGCTATAAAAGTGACCTTTAGGAAAATGGGACAGGCCTCCATCCAGCAAACAATCAAAGCTAGACCCCTCACTAGAGGGTGGCTCTAATAAAAATCTGTGACCACTTTCTTTGCTACAATCTATCAAATGTGAATATAAAGAATTGCACAAAAAATCAGATCTGAATTTTTTTTCCAGCTCATAAATTTGGGCTTGAATCTCTCTTTGTGGAGGCTGAATTTTTATGCAGTAAACCATTGATTGAAAACGCTGTTGTCCCAGGTAAGTTACAGCCCCCAAAACTCTTTCTTGCTGATTTTTCATAGACGAATTGGGTAAGAGGGAAGCTATCATTGGCTGGAAAACTTATGCGTTTTTTGTGTCATGAAGATGCTTCTTATGATATGCTAGGTCAGCCCCGTCAGTGAGAAAATATGGCTGTTCATCAACCAAGGAAAATGCTTGACATACCTCCATAACCCTTGGCTGTCCAAGATCATCAAATATAAGGTTTGCAATAGCTCTTTTATGCCTTATGAGGTGGATTTCAATGCTGATTGGAAGTGGAGTATGCCAAATTAAATTTTTCTTCATCACGCTCTCACTATTTGTGTCATAGATGGGATCTCCATGAAGAAACCAATGATCCAAATCACATCTATGCCTTCCAATCAAAAAGTGAGTTCTCAAATTCTCATCCTTTTGGCTGCCATGTTCTTCCTCACATGTAGAGTTGAGGGCACTTGAAAAGTCTCCATCTTTCAAGGGTTTCTGTACCATATCTATGCTCTTCAAATAATCAAGGGTTTCATCATTAAATTCAAAAATTTGAAAAGACAAATGACTTACCAAACCCTTCTCTTAATCATCATAATATGTTTGAACTTTGATCTTCAATGAAATCATGAGATGCTATAGCATGGTCTTACTTCGGATCTGAAATCTCATGCATAAATGGTTCTTGCAATGAAGGGGCATGCTGGTCATCCTCATGAGAATCACTTCCAAGCTTTCCTTGGTTAAGCCCACCATATTTTTCCTTGATATACTCGACCAAGGACATCAAGTCTTCACTCCTGTTTTTGATTTCAGCCAAGAGAACACTCGTAGGGTTTCTCTCACATTCAAACATTAGGTATAGGATGATTTTTTCTTTATCTTGGCAAGCTTCAATTAGATCCTCAACCCTTTGTTCGTCCCCATAGCTAGGGTCCCATTGCTTGTGAAATGCTTGGATCAAACCTGCAAAAGATGATATTTCCCCTTTGCCCAAATCTCTAAACCAATTCCTTGCATCTTCTGCCAAACTATGTGAAAACAACCTGATCATAACATCTTCTTGCTCTATCTTAAGCTTTGAAATATGATCGATAAAAGATGCAACATGATGTACCGCTAGATGAATGACCCCATGAAACCTTGGAACAGTCCATCCCGGGGGGCCTTATTTGGATACCTAGGAATGCCCGAAAAATTTAAAGGGGCATACACTCTAGCACGCATCTCTTCTAGAAATGATGCCATACCAATTTCCTTCCAAATCTTCAAAATGAAATGGTGATATGAAATCTGACAATAATATTACATTCATACCTTTTCATACCAATGGAGTCACCATATGAGAAAACTAGATCTTCAACCAACTCCCCTTCATTAGATCATCGTAGTCATGTCTACTGAATCTGAGAAAGGGACTTTATCCCTGGCAACAACGCCAATTTGTTACATCCTTCAAGTTGGGCTCTTCAAACATGAATATGGTTTATGCTATATTTGAAATCATTGTAACTCCCTCAATATTGGTCATGTTTTCTATTATGACCCCGATTATAAAATGCTGTAGCCACTTTGCACCTATTAGAACTAATTTGGCGACAATTTGGGCACTCTTTCAAAATATATTTGCTCAGGACGGTGGGCGTTGCTAACCAACTGCTTACAAAGTGGATCTCATGGACATATGTTCCCCTACAATGAGGATATCATAGAACGTGTAACATGGGTACTCCTCTCCAAAAACATGTAAGGACAAGTGTGAGTACATGCCAAGCGTAACCGTCTCCCTTGGTGTATCTTTCAAGAAGCTCGTCTTCCAATGATGTACATTAAAATAACAATAAATGATCAAGTCATTGGAGTTCTCCTCAAGATGTGGTTCCACCTTCCCTTGGGATAACAAAAAGATGCCAAGTGTCTTCATGTAACGCATGGCACTCTCCTAAAAGCTTCAATGGTATGAAATGCCTCCAAATCCATAACATTTTCCCTGGGATATGTGAAGTGCCTCAAAAGTACAATTCAAAATAAGAACACACATCATCCTATGTAGAAGGCACCCCCAAAAGGTGAATTACTACCACATGTGCAACGTTGCCTCCAAATATGTAAACTCAACCATAGAACGTGCCTCAAAAGATGTGAACACCATAACATGTTAAAGAAAAAGGCGAACATGTAGGTCTCCATCTTTCACAGGCTTAATGAACAAGATTATGTTAGTATTCTTGACTCGTACCAAGCTCCTAGAGCTCACATCCTCATCATAGTATGGTTGAGAATAAGGCGTCGAAAATGCAAAATGAGTGTTGCATTTTCAGGCGGTAACAAGTTTGAGTGTGGGCTTGTTGATGACTTTGTCTGCTTTGATTGCCCAATTCAGCTTATGTGTGGTTTGTCTTGGTACTGTGTTGGGACTAACATGGTGTGCTATGCTATCGTGGAGGTGGTGCAGGTTGCTTACTTTTGGTGGCATCGATGCAAGCATTCTCTTGTAGAATTTGTTTGGTGCAAAGTTAGGTTGCACTGGTAGATGCATAGATGGACTAGCTCTAGACGGATCCAGAGTAAGGCACTTCCTGCTCGTCAAAATACACCCTAGATTCAGTCGAGCATGGAGGGATCCATCCAAAGTTTCTTTCCTTCGACCTTGGATGGTAGAAGAGTGGGGATTCCTCGTTCCTATGCTCCCCCCAGGATCGTACAGTCGGGTCCCCTTAGCCTCGATTACTCCTCGAAGGACATTATCCACCACTCCATTTGCCCTTTAACAACGATCGATGACTTTGACAGCGAGGCGGTACCTCAGTGGCCCCCCTTGCCTTGGACCATTTGGACCAACAGGCCTTGACATCCTCTCTCTCTCTCTCTCTCTTGCTTAGCATCGAGATCTCCAATCTCTGGCCTTTCTATTGTATCACTGTCCTTATACTATTGTATCTTTCTTTGTTTAGACTATTAGCGAATAGCTTTGCTAGACACTTAGTTATGCATCCTTATTTTCGCTTCTTTTTTTATTTCAACATTGATATAGGAGCTGCTTTTGCACTGCCACACCTTATTCGCATTGGACATACCTTTTAGTCCCATTGACCTACTTTTATGGTCATTTGTTGGACATTAATAAAATAATATTATCTTATCAGTTCATATCGTTGTAATTATTTGTTATGATTCTATTTGGACATAACGAGTGTTATCAATGCAATTCCAGTCCTGGATCCAAATGTATAAACTGTGTTCCAGAAGCTATGACTTTCGTTGGGTATGCCAGAATCAGATGCCATATCAATTAATTAAGGGGTTATATTCCATACTCTGGTGAAAAGATGGAGGAGTTGTTGCTTCCTAAAGTTGAGCTATAGATTAGGGACCAACTCAGGAAACACTACAAGACCTGGCCCATATAGTGAACTAGGATAAGTTGGGAAGTTAAACAGGGGTTTAAAAAGGAATGTTAAGCAAAAGGGCCTAATTTTGTGTCATGAAAGAGGTACTGCAAGATATCGAATTCCATCTACCAGAATCGAAAGCTTGTGTGGACACCAAAGCCTAATTGTTCTTGCTGTATGAAGATAATAAGCCATATATAATTAAGGGCAATCGTGAAGATTTTGACTGCGATGATATCGCTGAAGATATCAATAAAAATGATTATGAATGGGGTGTCCAAAATATGAATGATCTTGACATTGTCAACAAAGACAAAAAATATTCTAATATATTGGAACACACCCAATATGGTGCAAAGAGTGTATAGTGGCTTCATAACCCATTATTTTAAAGATAATGAAATATTGAGTATTGTACTTAAAGGATATTTGTTCCCTTGTTGCAGTAGACGGACCCATAGAAGACGGAATTAGAAAAAGTATTACAGAAGCACCAGTAGACTGTTTGCAATCCACCCCACAGCCTAGACTTCAAGGGAAGAGGCTTCAAGGAGAGAGTGTTATGCCTAAAGTACACTTGAGGAAGAAACAACAAAAGATACTGAATGTAATATAGAAAGACCCATTACATGAAGAAGAAATGTGGGAAGACTGAAGTCTCCATCAAGTCATGTCTGTTGCTAGCAACACTTTGACGGAAAAACTCTTAAGGAGGGAGGGCCCAAGAGCTCAATTGACCAGGATTGCCATTGACAAGGTTGTCATCAGTAAGTAGTCATTGATGATATTGTGCCTGCATAGATGTCAACACTTGATCAACGCCATGCTGATGATCCTATATGATAGTCTCTGCAACAACACAGTTACAATTGCAAGGTTCCTCTCTCTGCTTGCAGGCTTCCACCTTCCACATATAGACCTTATGGAGACTCCAGGCAAGGACTCTGCCTTCCACTAACAGCATTTCGAGGAGTCCACCTTATGCATACATACGTTGCAGGTCTTCTGTCTTCCACCAAAAGTATTTGAATCAACAACCTTCAGCATGCATGTATTGTGAGGCTTCCACCTTCCCACAAGAGAATTTGTTGGAGTCCAACATTGTCACCCATAACATACAGGGCCTTTTCCTTCTTTTAAAAACATTTGCAGGAGTTTGTTTTCTGCCAACAGCATTTGGCGTCCACCTTCTGTCAATAGTGTTTGTGGAGTCTGCCTTCCACCAACAGCATATGTGGGAGTCTGCCTTCCTCCAACAGCATTTGCAAGGTGTAGTCTTTTGCCAATAACATTTGTAGATGTCTTTCTTCCACCAACATTGATGGGAGTGTTAGTTTTCCTAACCTAGCATCCGACAGTTTATTCTGAATAAATCACTTATTAATAAATGCACAGCTAGGTTTTAACCAAATAAATCAGTGGAAGCATAAAAATGAAACCATACACATTGCACAAGATATTTCTGGGTAAATCACCCCTGGAAAAACCCTGAAGGGAGAACCAGTTCTGAATTGATTTTATTAGATAAAATCTTGGGCTCCTGTTCCGGGATAATGGCCCACCTGAGAAATACAATGCAGCAAATAGCCAAGCCCTACAAACCTCAAGATCAGTCCTTCGATCTTGCTGGTTGGCTGCTATCTCCCTTGCTGCCCCTTTGCTCCTTTCCTTTGCCCCTGCCCCTACACACTTGGATGGAAGTCCTTCTCCACCCACTCAATGAGATCTCACTCACTCATTCTGTGTGTGACACAAGCACATGAGCAAAGAGTCCTCCTTTGCTCCAATTCACTTTCTGTGTGTCTCATCCTCTCACTTGGGCTGCCTTTTATTATGTTGAGTTAACCCTAAATCCAAAACCCTAGATCTCTAAAGTGATCAAGGGTTGAGATTATATCTCCCCTTCACTTTAGATCTAACGGCTAGGATTTAATCAACTCACTTAAGTTACTAATGCCAAAAACTTAGGCATTTAACTTAATTAAACTCACATTAATTCTAAAAGTACATTCACTTAATAATCACTTTATCAAGTGAATTTCCTAAGGTTCTGAGAGGTAATAAGGACGACTTCCACATGCTAGACATGAAGCCTATGTGAAAGTACCTGTCCGATGCTAAATAAATCAACAAGAGAATTTGTTGGAGTCCAAAATTGTCACCAATGACATACAGGGCCTTTGCCTTCTTTTAAAAACAATTGCAGGAGTTTGTTTACTGCCAACAGCATTTGCTGGTGTCCACCTTCTGTCAATAGCATTTGTGGAGTCTGCCTTCCACCAACAGCATTTGTGGGAGTCTGCCTTCCTCCAAAAGCATTTGCAAGGTGTAGTCTTTTGCCAATAACATTTGTGGATGTCTGTCTTTCCACCAACATTGACGGGAGTCCCATGCTTTGGTGAAAAACCTAAATTGATTTTTCTGTCAGTTTTGTCAGAAAATTGTTCAAGTGCAGCCAAGTACCCATGCATTCTTGGTAGGATTATCACCACGAGGAATATCTGTTTTCTGCAGAGGGAGACTTTTTCCTGCTTATCCTGCTACTACTGATGTCTCCAGCCTGCTTAAATGGAATCCAAATACTGCTGGTGACAAAAACATTCTTATTTTATTTCAATGTGGCTGATTAATAATACTTTGAGTACCCTTTTGTTTTGATTCTAGTTTTGACTCTCTCATACTGTCTATGTATTGTAACCCTCTGAACTCTTGGGACATTTGTCCTCTCTATCCTCTCCTCACATGCAGTGTTGCTTGCTTTCCTCAAGTGCATACGTATTTTATCATATTATGCTTTGGCTTGCCCATCATTACCTTGCGAGTAATTGTGCCATCTATTATTCAATGCTTGGTCTTAAAATATGGCTATACTTATTCAAATCCCTTGCCAGTTCTTGTTGCCATGGTTTCATTCTTGATTGGTTGTAATTTTGAAACTCTGTAAACTTGGCACTGAAAGGCTTCTACAGATTCATTTGTGTGACATTATTGAATGCATTTGTCCAAAGTAGTGAGAGATTAAGTTTCCATGCATCTATGTACTTGAGAGTTATTGGTATTCCACTTAAATCAAAATTTCCAGCTATTCCATATTTGACAGTACTGCTTGAAAAGCTTTGTATGAAGTGATTGCAAAAAAGAAATTAAGGGTTGAAATGGTCTTGGCAAGTTCTTTATCTTCAGCAATCGTTTTCCTACTGCACTCTTATATAGCTAATATATCATAAATGAGATTCCAACAACTCATTGTAGGATGCATATATTACATTCTTGGCTGCTCCCATTTCCCATTCTTAGTAGTGTCCGGCACTTTCTCCTTATTTCCCCATTTGATGAACACTGTATGTATTACTACAATATGTTCTTCCACTGCTATTATATGGTGGTTGTCCATGAGACACCAGTTGACCATTTGCATGTACTGGTCTTGCATGGGACGCAGGCTGCAGCTAATCTTCTTCTAGGCAATCTCCCACACTTCATACCATGTAGCCAGTGCCTAGGTTAGTATCCCCATAGTTTTCATTTCTTGTCAACTATATTAAGCTGTGGGGCAGTCTTCCTCTACTATTTCCAATGTTTTCAGACAACCTGTCATTTTGCTGTTCCCTCCTGTGCGTTGGTTCAGTTTGTTGGAGTTATTCTTTAAAGTTTAATAATTCACAGACGATTCCATGATTATGTGAAACACCAATAATTTGGTATACATTGCTAGATTCGTGTTCAGATCTTTTTGACAACGGTTGGTTGTTTCCTTGGAAGTTTGATCTAGAGGTGTGAGGGATTTTCATGTAGTCACAAGATATGGCCATCATAAAAATAACAATAATATACATTCTTTATTTTTCAAGGATGCTGTATTAATCCAAAAAAAAATTCGTTGTGTAAGCTTTGACTTTTAAAAATGTGTAGTGGGTCTCCCAGATTATTGCTACATTTTTAATTTCTCTTGCCTCTTCAGCCATTTGGACATTGCATTTTCAGGTCAGTTGCATGATATCTCAGTTAGGCTTAGAAAAGTGAATGGGGTCCATGGAATAAGCAAACAGAATATCAAAATGTTGATCCCCGAGTCTTGAGTATTGACATAATTTTGCACTATTTGTTATATTTCATTATACTAGTACAAACATCAGATATATATTATTTGCAAAATGTCATGAATTTGATTCTGATTGCTTCTTTACACAACCATTTTTAGGGCAAATTTGCATAATTTTTGAGATTCCATACATTT
>SNQJ01S0006565.1:130173-144712 GCA_010110895.2 Picea sitchensis | reverse complement strand
TGGTGGAACCCCAAGGGAGATTATGAAGTGCAACTCAACTCCAAGGGGTTTTTCATGATCATCCTCTACAGTTTGGAAGATAAGGATAGGTTTTTTGATAATGGGCCATACTTCTACAACTCTGCTGGGCTATTCCTCAGATTCTGGACAGACCGTTTTAGCCCAAAGAAAGAAGACTTCACAATGGCTCTGGTATGGATACGATTATATTCCCTACCGCAGGAGTTCTGGCTAGAGGAAATCCTCGTGGGAATAGGAAACACTGTGGGAAGATATGTGAAATCTTCGGAAGCCACAAAGCAGAGGAAATACACTTCCTACGCTTGAATTTGTGTCTACATGGACATATCGAAGGCTCTACTAGGATCGGTAACCCTAGAATATCATGATGAGGACTGGAATCAAACAATGGACTATGAACACATTCCTTTCCGCTGTAGAAAGTTCCATGAGCATGGCCACCTCTTCTGTGACTGTCCCTTGAATGTCCAGAACCCAAAAGCAGGAGAGGGAAAGCAAAAGGAAGGTTACACTACAGTCACAGGCAGGAAAAGACATCCACCCAGAAAACAAACTCAAGAAGGCACTCAGAAGATCCCCACCAAAAACTCCTTCGACATTCTTAATCAACTCTCGGAGGAAGAGGAGGTCGGAAATCCACACAAAAAGGATAACCAGGACAAGGAAAAGGGTAAAGCCAAGCATCAAACGGAACCAGGCAAAGAAAACAACCAAGCAACAAGCACAACAACCCAACAGAATATGGACAAGCCAGAGGAGGGGGGGGCACACTTTAATGCAACTTGATGAACAATATCTGGTGTACATAGATCTAGAAAAACTGGAGGAAGCCTTCAACAGAAAGGGATTGCAAACAATCCCAGTGGAACAACTCAGAAAGGTGCATAAAGTTTTTATCGACTCTACTTCAGGTTCCATCTCAAGACTAGGGATCTACTTAGACCCGGCCACTGAGCTCAAACGTACCTCCCATGAAAACAAGCGACGAGGCCGCAAATCCACACATTAACTCATTAAGGAGGTAGGAAACTATATGCTCAACTCATGGCAGATCTAGAGACTCACGAAGGGATATCTCCATCCACCTCATAACTCATCATGATGAAGATCATAACATGGAATATAAGAGGGCTTAATGGAAGATCCAAGCAAAGGACTCTTCGAGATTGCATTCGTGTTGAGAATCCAGACATTCTCCTATTACAGGAAACAAAATGTGTCGGGGAAGAAGCCAAGGACATATTCCGGTGCTGCTGGAGGGCCTGCAACTCCATTCACACTGACTCAAATGAGGTTGCAGGGGGCCTAGCAATCTTGTGGAATCCAACTACAGTCATCATAGACCAACCCTTTTCCATGGTAGGCACGCTTATGACTCACTTCAAAGTCATAGGGTCTATCAAAGAAGGTATGTTTACAAATGCGTACAGGCCTCAAAGTGCACAAGACAAAGATTTGTTTATGGGAAGAATAGCCACTATCAAGACGCTGCTGGGTTCACAGAACTGGTTGATTGGTGGTGACTTCAATATAATCTTAATGTTGGAGGAAAAGACAAGAGGGACCAAGTGGCTAGACCAAGACAATGGTAAGTTCCGAACCTCATAGATCAACTAGATTTAATAGATATAGAAATTAGAAATGCTATCTTCACCTGGTCCAACCATAGATTTGGGCATCAACATGTGGCATGTAGATTGGATCGTTTCCTCATCTCAGAATCACTGCTGCTGGAGGATCTGATCATTGAAGCCAACATCCTCCCAAAAACTGGCTCGGATCACTAGCCTGTCTTGCTCTGTCTTAACACTGGAGCCATGCCCAAGTTCAAACCCTTTAGATTTGAGAAGTTCTAGTTCACTCACCCAGACTTTCAAAATCTTTCAAAATTATGGTGGGAGCAAGCAAGAATAGACCATGGCACTTGCATGTACAAATTCTAGCAAAGGTTAAAAAACTTGAAGGCACAACTAAAGAGCTGGAACAAGAATGTATTTGGGAACATTCTGCAAAGGAAGTAGGAAATTGAGCCACGCCTGGAAACATTGCAAAAGATCTTTATTACTGGGGACAAAACGACAACCTTAATGATGGAGGAGGAGAAGCTCAGAGTAGAACTAGAAGAGAGAAAGGAACATGAAGAAATACTTTGGAGGCAGAAATCCAGAGTACAGTGGCTTAAAGAAGGCGAAAGGAACACCAAGTTCTTCCACAGATCCATGGTGCACAGGTGATACATAAACTGAATCACTCAATTAGAAGACGGTCAGGGCAACCTCATCCAGGACCATGCAAGCATAGCAGAGGAATTGACCAACTACTACAAAGATCTCCTAACAGAACCCATCAAAGATAGAATGCCCGCTATTCGCAAAATCACTTGGCACATCCCCTCCTTAGTCACACAAGAATAGAATGAAGCCCTGACAAAGCCCATCACCCAAGAGGAAGTGGATCAAGCAGTCAAAGAGATGCCCCCAGGTAAAGCTCTAGGGCCGGATGGATTCATGACAGACTTCTTCCACTATTGCTGGGCGATGATCAGGGAGGAAGTCTGGCAAGTTGTGGAGGAATCAAGAACTTTGGGGCAAGTTCTATCGGCCTTCAATGCCACCTTCCTCACTCTCATTCCAAAGGAAGAAAGGGTAACACATCCTAAGCAATTTTGACTGATAACACTTTGCAATGTTATCTACAAAATCATCACTGAGATCATTGCCCTGCACCTCAAACCGATATTGTCGTACATCATCTCCAAAGAGCAAGTTGGATATGTGGAAGGAAGGCAAATCATGGACAGTGTTATCCTGGCCCATGAGGTCATTCACTTGCTGAAAGCAACAAGAACCCCAGGTATGCTCATCAAGCTCAACCTCTCCAAAGCTTTTGACAGAATCAGTTGGCAATACATGAGCTCCCTCCTCGAAGCCTTTGGCTTTGATAATCTCTGGGTGGCTTGGATCATGCGACTCACTTCCTCGGCCTTCTTCTCTATCCCGATCAACGGAGTGCCCTCCCAACCCTTCTCTCTCTCCCTTGGGGTATTCGACAAGGGGACCCCCTCTCCCCCTTCCTATTTGTTATAATGGCGGAAGGTCTGGGGTGCTACATCAAAGTCTCAGTTGAGGGAGGCTCTCTCAAAGGCCTACCTCTCCACAACCTCCAGCCTGCCCCTTCCCACAGTCAATTTGTCAATGATACCCTACTGATGAACACACAACCGCCCATGAGGCTAATAAGCTTAAAACAATCCTCACAGACTTTGCTGAAGCATCAGGAACTGCCTTAAACCTTGATAAGTTGCATCTATACTTCTTCAATACCCCAGTGGAAATTCAAAACCACATCTCCCAGCTTCTGGGCATCCCCAAGAGCTCCCTTCCGTCCAATTATCTAGGTGTTCCTCTCATGGGAGCGACTACATGCAATATCTTCTGGGACAATTTATTGCTCTCCATCTCCAACAGGCTTAGTAATTGGACCTTTAGATCACTTAACCTTGCAGCCCGCCTGGTTCTTCTAAAGTCTGTTCTCCAAGCTCTTCCAACTTACCTCTTCACTGCTCTAGCAGCCCCTCAATCTGTCATCAGAGCCATCGGAAACCTCCAGCGTAGCTTCCTGTGGCATGGATATCACCCAAACAAAAAGTGGGTGCTGGTGGGATGGGATAAAATCTACAGACCTAAATCTCTAGGGGGATTGGGGCTCAGAGATCCGGGAAAACTCAACCGAGTAATGGGGGAAAAACTTTGGTGGCGTTGGCTCAAGCACCCCACAGAACTTTGGGCAAGAATCTGGAAAATAAAATATGTGCCCACTACCAGAGAAGAGCTTCTAATCAAATTCAACGATCGAATTCAGGGATCTAATATCTGGAATACAACTTGGAACAATCGAATGCTCATACAAAAGCATGCTTTCTGGGAGATTAGGAATGGAGAACATTCCTTGTTTTGGCAAGACTCCTGGCAACAACAACCGCCTCTAACCTCTATTGAAGACCTCAACCCTCTTTATCAACAAATGCAATCAAGGGACTCCCTACACGTGAAGGACCTATGGAAAGAAAATGCTCCACATCAACCCTGGCTTAGATGGAAAATCGAACCCCATGAATTACACCTTTAGGCGGAACTGGACCTACAGACCTGGAGGGATTGTGTAAATCAGAGGAAAATCCACATCATGGAAGGATCGAACATCCTTAGATGGGGTCATTTCTCAGCAGGTAACTTCTCAATCAAAGAGGCTTATCATCCCCAGGAAAATTACCAAGGGCAACCAAAGGAGCACATCTGGAGCAAGATCTGGAATCCAAAGTTTTGGTCGAAAGTGTCGATCTTCCTATGACTCATTTCCCAAAACCGCATACTCACTTGGGACAACCTTCGAAAACTAGGGTTTGTAGGCCCTTCAATCTGCCCTCTCTGTCAGTAACAGGAAGAGACAATGGAGCACCTACTTAACCACTGCAACCACAGTGAGGCCATCTGGGACATGGCTGCACAACTAATGCACCGTTCCAATAGGAACCGTGCCAACATCATAAGCACCATGGAAAACTGGGACTCAATCTCCTACCAAAATCCAATACTGGACCGCATCTGGCAGCTATTACCAGGCTTCACAGTTTGGCAAATTTGGAGAGAAAGAAACAAAAGGATTTTTTGCTCCACTTCTTCCCCCCCACTCAACCTGGGCTAGAATCATAAACCTGATTCGGGAAATGATCATAGGTGAGCATTGGACCCAGGAGGACCTTAAATGCAATCTTGGGGAATGTCACATCCTCCAGGCCTGGCAACTAAATCTCATTGATGGATCGAGAAAGAAGGATACATGCAATATTGAGATCAGTCGTAGTCCGTGAACTTGGCCCTCCCCTCCCCTAGGTTTTGTCAAACTGAACTTTTATGGTGCTTCAAAGGGGAATCCGGGACCGACAGGCTTCAGAGTGGTCCTAAGAGACTGTGAGGGGACAATTCTACATTACGCAACAGGCTATTTGGGACTCAACACTAACAATGCTGCAGAGCTCTGGAGCCTACTCAGAGGGGTCAAGCTAGCAACTGATCATAACATCCACCAACTCATAGTGGAAGGGGATTCCTAGATCATCATCTAGCTCATCACCAAAATCATTCATGGCTCACACCCCTCSGACGTCTCACCCAGCTGGCGACTATTAGTACTGTTGGAAGACTTCAAGTCCCTCCTACAACCCCATCTTAYTCTCACGCCATCCCATGTGAAAAGAGATGCTAACAAAATTGCTGATTGCCTAGCAAATGAGGGAGTGGATTCTAAGGAAGAGCTGATCCAATGGAATGCTCAAACCTCTCCACAGACCATGCTACTAGACCGTTGTCTGGACCTGGCCAAAAGAGATTATCCGGTCCTGAATGGGGTGCCAGTGCCACGTAGCGGAAGGAGGCCACACAACGCTCCCATGAACTCAGCCATAAATATGGCCAACCGCCACCCCTCACCTTAGATTTGAATGGAGGGCGACCTTAATAACTTGTAGAGGAAGTGAGGACAACTCCCTCGCGTCAGTTTAATGGCGGTCTTGTGGATTAATAGTAGGAGGCGGGTGAGTACGGGGGGACGCACAACAATCATGTCCGCCCCTTTTATATCTATCCTGCTCAGCCCTAGCCTGCACTATTTCGCCTCCGAGCTCCGTCACCTTGCTCGTTCCGGGAATTGGGTTATTGCACAATGGGTTCTCCTGGCCATAATTCAGTGGATTCTTCGCCCCCCTGGCTCAACCATGTCGAGAGAGAGAGGAAAGCCTAGGTGAGGACCTGCCTGGTATAGTTATGTTGCCAGGCAGAGACGCCTGCAGAATCTGGAATGAGCCCTATCCATTGCTAGGAATCAGCGCACCGCGAGGCTACATACTCCACCAATGGCCTACGTCGAGGAGGAATTCCTTGAGGAACCTATCCAGGTTCCACCGTAATCCCTCCTCTACACGGTCCCGGACGATTACTTGTGTCCCCACACCGACAAAGCTGAAACAGGTACTAAGGCTGCCATGGAAGGCACCACATGCATCGTTCAGGAGGAATTCCTGGAGGAAATCCTCCACACGGCCCCAGGTGCTTAGTAGCTTACATCAGCACTAGTGAAGCGGATGCAAGAGCTGTGGCAGACAAGGATGGAGCCACTGGCACTACGCAGGAGAATTTCCCCATCTCGGTGCTTCCACCGCTGAATGCAATTCCAGAATACGACCCGGCTTCCCCCAGCCTCTTCAGCCAGGAGTAGCTGGAGCTCATTTTCGATCTCAGAAGCTACATGGCAGACCAACTTCATCGGGACACCCTCATCAACAATCGGATTGATATGCTGTTCGACGCATTCTCGAATGCACCGGCCAAGCAGCGATGCCCGACCTGTGCGCAGCCCTTCGTGCTACAGCCCAGCGACGACACTCTTCCTAGAGCTTCGAACGACAGATCCCATGGTGCGCAGAACCCGGCCAATGATTAGTTTCGCGCAGTCCTCTGAGCTCCAACAACATAGTGATGGTGCTTCCTTCTTGTTATCCTGCACTGGTACTCTGCACATTTCCTGTATAGTTTTCTTTTTTCAGAAGTTGTTAGTTTGTTCTAGCTTGCAAAGACAGCTCTGTCAGGACAATCATCCGCCACCTGCTCTGGTTTCCAATTGGCAGGACATGTGGCGGATGCCTTTTTTGGTCGAAAGTATAATAGGCGGCCACCTGTTCCGGTTTCCACTAGTTTGGCGGAATAGGTGGCAGGCCAATGACATGTATCTATTTTGTACAGTGACAGCACAGTAATAGGATCTCCCCCTTTTTATTTACAAAAAAAAAGAGTCAAAAACACGTGTTCATGTTGCGGCTATAGTTTTTCTGTATTAATTCAATTTTTCCTGTGTAATATTGAGAAAGTCTTCATTTTTGTCCTCTAGAAGAACAATTAAATATTGAACTTTCACACTGATATTGTTAAACCAGTTCAATTTTTTTATCTGTAATAGGTATTCCCTTTTGGTTGATGCAATATGGTCAAATCTTGTTTTAGTCCGGTAATTGGTGATTATATTTCTTTGGTGAATCAGGTATACAGGCGAAGATGGTTTTGAAATATCTGTTCCGTCAGATCATGCAGTGGATCTTACTAAGGCTATCTTAGATGGGGGAGAAGGAAAATTAAGGTTGACAGGTCTAGGTGCTCGTGATAGTTTGAGGCTTGAAGCTGGTCTTTGCCTGTATGGAAATGACATGGAGCAGGACATAACACCTGTAGAGGCTGGCATTGCTTGGACCATTGGCAAGAGAAGACGGACAGAGGGTGGATTTCTTGGTGCTGAGGTCATACTAAAACAGCTGGAGGCGGGTCCTGCAAGGCGTAGGGTTGGTATGATTTCTGCTGGTCCACCTCCAAGGAGTCACAGTGAGATAATGGATGCTTCAGGGAACCCTATTGGGGAGGTCACCAGTGGAGGATTTAGTCCTTGCCTCAAGAAGAACATATCCATGGGGTATGTAAAGTCAGGAAACCATAAAACTGGGTCAGAACTGAAAGTTTTGGTTCGTGGAAAACCATACGATGCAACTGTGACTAAAATGCCATTTGTGCCAGCCAAGTACTACAAACCTACTTAAGCCTGTGTATTCTCATTGCAGCATCTGGATTTTGACCAGGTTATCTGCACGCCTGATTTATTTTTGGAAATGCAGGGAATTGCCTTTCTCATGGTAAAGACAAAGAACTAGGAGTCTCTTCCGTGTAACTTTGCAGATTGTAGTCACTTTTATTTTCTTTCTCTACGTGTGTGTATGCACATGTTATTCTCAACAAACAGTAATGTCTCCTGTTCTGTATCTGTAATGCATGCACTCATGCAGCAATAACATCCAATTTCATTTGCAATTCTATTTCTGGCAGATTAGTCCATTCTCCTTTGTGATTCTGTTATGGATTGGGCTATTTTGTTTAGTCATAGGTGGAAATTTCATGTTTGTTTGCGATGCCAGTTGCAAGATGTGTTCCAGCTTAACAAAGATCAAATGTCTTTGCAAGGTAATTATTTCTGTTGGTATCGTGAGAGATCTAGGCTAAACTGCAGTACAAAGGAATCGTTGTCCTCCTTAAAGATGGGAGCAAGAATTGGTTAGCACTTGTTTTCTAAGCCTTAAGCAACATTTAGCTACAAAATTTCCTTGGAAATTCAAATTTATTTGTTTTGGTTTGACTAGCAAATAGATTTACAAAAGCATTCAACTCTTCAACAAAAAGGATTTACTGCAGTTACATTGCTTGGATGGTACAGTTAGTTACATACGTTGATTGAGATTTTAGCATATAAAGCAATCTCAAAACACATCCACACACATATTTGAAATGTGCTTCTCATAAAACAAAACAATAATGAGAGTACAAGTAGAGGAGCACATTAATAAAAGACAGCGTACCACCGAGTAGCTATGCCAGACTAGCCTACAAAGTAACTGCTTATTTTAGAGTTTGATTGAAAATCTATGTATTAAGGCAAATTCATTTCAAAAACTGAAATTTATAGAAAGAATCATATGCTGTAAGATAGTAGGCCATGCAGTTAGATCCAGTTCACATTTAACTGTTATATTGGGCTTTCTTAATCAAGATTGGTGAGGGGTTGAAATATATGTGGGGCTGATGTATTGGAACTAAGCTTTGCCCCTTACAGATGAGCAGTACTAATAGACTTAGCTAGATGTTTCCACTGCATCCATATTAAGATGAAAAGGCCATGGGAGTGGTTTTTTCCATTGCCTTTTTGACTGTCAATATATAAATTTGAATTTAGGTGTGAACTTTGTTTGATAGGTCATCATGATAGATGTTTAGTTGGTTATCCTTTTGCAGGTCTACAATATTTAATTTGGTTAAGTTGATAACATTTGTGGTCTGTGTTTTACTACATAATTGTTCATTTCATGGGAATTTAATTATCTGCCTATCTTAGAGACCTTCTGGATATTTAAGAATGGTCTACTATGTGCAGCTGCACGTGGTAGGCTGGTCAGGTGCACCAACGGGGCCCAATAGATCCATGTACGAATCTCCTCCCCACTGTGTTCGAGGAGTTGTCCCAATGCCCTCTGATCATAAAGAAGTCCCCTATAGGGTTTTGGGCAAAATTTTTGTGTGTTATTTTTGTCATCAGCTCTAGTATTTACAGGGGTAGCTCTTTCAACTTTAAAGCCTTGATTATATCTGTAAAGTTTGCACCGGGTTAGCAATCCCCCACCCGTAACTACCATGAGCAATAGAAAATGAGAGATTTGTACATAAGGAATGATAACCACCAACTTGGTTTTGCTCATTTTCCAACATCATAATTTCAGATATAGATCTTGAGACTTGTGGCTAGTCGAGAGAGCAAATACACTATTAGACTAATTTCTCTTTAGTCTGAATAAATCCCCGTTCATTTTATGGTTTTAACTGATCTTGCTTGCAATTGGTAGCACCCTTATGAACCCATAATATATCTTTCCCAAAAAGGTACTCTTTGATTGAGGAAAAGATCCAAAGAATACAATAGTTTCACAACTTCATAAATTGGATGCACCCATTGAAATTTCCATCATATACTCACTCGAAAGTAAAAGGCACAAGGATCCAACGATACCAAATTGTGTTTGATCCTAGGTAGCTAAGGTGCATGGTTGCAGATATGCCATTTTAAAAATTTGGGTGTGAGGCAGTGTGTGTGTGAGAGGGTGGGTGGGGTGTGCATCACACACATAATTAAAACTGAAAATGCAAAACTAAGAACATGGAAACATAAAATTTAAAATTAAATGTGAAATAATATGATAATGATTTTTTTTTTTGGATTTTAGATTTTGTTTGGAGAGATCTCTAGTCCTAGATCTTCTTACCCGGGACTGCTTTTATAAAAGATATATATATCTGTTATGGGGTTTCATAATCCCTGTAACAATTAGGTAGATACACCCCCATAAAATATGGGTTGTTGTCGTTGTAACAGAGATATGGACATCCTTGTTATAGGGGGGAGGCACCCCAAACCTTGTCTAGGTACATAGGGTGTGCCCTTCCACAGGTTGGGGTGCATCGTTCCACACTTGAGTGTAGGATAGATGCATCTAGATGTGATTCTACACACTTGAAGTTATCACCTGAGGTGCAATTGTGCACACCCTAGCCATGCTGGTGTGGTCATACCCTCCAAGAAAACCGGGACCATGTAAAAGCCAAAAAGCACAGTAGAACTAAACCAACAAAACCCAAAGCTTAATCTAAGAAACCACTCCCAAAGACTAAACACAATCAATGACAAACTTCAAACCATACAAGAATGGGCATCTAAACTCTGCGATGCATATTGATCCACCTTATTCGAGTCTATGGCTAACATCACTCTTCTTGCATTTGGGACATGGGCAATGTATGAAAAATGGAGCCGTCACCTTAGAGCAATATACAACTATAGAAACTTGAACCTATTAGTATCTTGACTCAATTGTTCTTTTGACTTTTGCATCCATGCTTATGCTCTAGACAGTGGAATTGAGCTTCCTTGCGTCCTTGTTACAGCATTTATTCATACACAATCAAGGGTGTTGACATGCTTGGAGGTGAAAGATTTATCCATACAACCTCTTATCAACCAAAGAAGGTGGTCACTATTGATACAACCATCCATTTTTCCAATAAGGCTCTTTAGAATCAAATCTTTTGATTCTGGCTTGAGTAAGTCCTCATATGGAACATGAGACATTTTTGGACAAAACCAAGACGCTAGTTATATTCTTTAGTGTGAATGAGAGAATCATGCATATGGATTACATCCCTTTACTCATCTTCTAGGTCAATTTTGCCACTGAATTACAAATATGCATGACAACTTCAAGCTGAATTCAAAAGAGGTTTGTCAGTGGGTATTGCGTGTCCTTTGATTCATAATCTGATGTAGATAATTGTTTTGTGAAGTGGAACAAAGTTGGCATGAGAAAACAATACTGTTGACCTCCAAAATTCCTACTAAATTTTGAATTTCTTTCTAATACGAGAAATGATAATAAGGGGAGTTATTAACTACATTTGCTTTACCATTATTTTTAAGCAAGAGAGGAGATTTTGAACTTGTAAAAACTATTCCAAAATTCTGAACACAATGTATCCCATTGTTTATTATCATCATTATTATTTTTCTTTGTCACATGTCCCAAAAAAAGGAGGGCTACTGTGACCAAACACATACATTCATCCTAAAACGAATCAACCAATATGTTAGTAGGAGAGTCACTACCTTTGTGGACAATCACCCTTAGCATAAAGGCCATGGTATGTTTGGATATTTATGCTTCCGTAGACCAAACAATTAGTGCCCATGTTCAAAACCTGAAGGGACACAAATGCACTCAGTTATCTTACCAGAGTCTCAGGAAACCACAAGAAGGTAATTTGAACTTGTAGGATAATGAGATGATTTGACTAGAATATATAAAAGAAGATTACTAGTAAGTGTGTAGCCTAAAATTTGAGATTTATGATGGATGGATATAAGTGTACATACATATGGATGGATATCGGGGGAGAAGAGTGATCTTCATTTTATTAATGATAACAAGAAGTTACAATTATATCTATTATCTTGCTGCCAACACATTTAGTAACCATCATCTGTGTTCCTTCGATCCGGTGCCACTCAAAACAAATTCTCAGACTCCTAACTCCTTATCAAGCAAAGGATTGATGAAACAAGGGAGTTTAAACCTCAAATCCCATAAGTCACAACTCAAAAACAAGGGTTTCTAGGAATAAGAGGTCATAAAAACTTAGGTTCACGATCACCTCTCACTGCTCTAGCATAAAGGTGCCAATATGGTAGCATTGCTCGTTATGCTAGTTCACCCTTCCTCCAACATTACACCTCTTTTTATACCCTTATAAGTTGGTTGAGGTAGTTGGTAGCATGTTTTAGGGAGATATAGGTGTGAAAATCTTGTAAACTTTGCTAAGGAGTGCGTAATTTTTGAGCATTTATTATTTTTCCCACTTTTCAAGGTACGTGCACCTTTTGTGATGGATAAAGGTGTGTACAGGCTTCTTTTGTGAGGGAAAAGAGCACATGGATTGCAAAAAATGGATTTTGAGCATGCTTTCAAAGGAACAATTACTGTAGATGATTAGTTTGATGGCCATTTGAGCATTTTGGACATGATGGTGTCAAATGATGTTATAATAGATGCCCCCTAATGTATGCGGGCATAAGGGAAGCTGATGGATGAAATGCATTATAAACAATGAAGGAAGCTGACAAGTTGGACTAGGTGGAGTCTACCGAACTTTGGATCGAAAAAGTATATGCAACAAAAAACAAAGTATCACATGACTTTCTCGCTTAAGGTGGGCATACCCATGCTCAAGTGTGAAAAATCATGGTCATCAAATCAAGTACATTGTGGATCCATGAATATATAAAATATAGAAACCATGGCCATGAATAGGATACACGGTGGATCCATGTCAAATATAGATCACTGCCATGGGAAAATACAAAGTGGATCTATGCCTTAATGTACATCAAGAAAATAACTGGAACTGTAGGGTATACAAACTGATTCTCTCAAAATGTACAAATATCATGTGGGTAGGTGGTACTGTCTTTCCCAACTTGGGCAACAACATAAATATGAAATGCTACTATGGTCCAAGGTCTTCAATCCAAATCCGTTGAAGGTACGAATCTACACCATGTGAATTAATGAGCCAAAGTCGAACATGGGTGAAACCATTTGATTACTATTTATTGGTGCATACCATTAACAAATGCAAGACAACCCATCAATAATGATAATGGGTGTCTAGGTACCTAGTACAGTCTAGCAAGTGCAAATAGATGTGTTGTCGAACACTTGTAAAATCTATCAATCAGGGGACATTGATGTATTCCCATTGTCAATAGCAAAGGAACTTGCCACTGATGATTGTAAGCCCTAAGGTACTATAAAATCTCTAAATCTCGTTCTCAAAGAAATGAATTAGTATCGATGGGAAGAGAGCCATTGGAAGGAGTGCATTAAGGCATCCTCCATCATCCGACATGAGTGAACATTAAGAAAATGGTTTGAAGGTCTTGGACAAAGGTTTTTAAGAACGAACCATCGATTACGTCTCTCGCATGCACCAGATGAAAACAACACACAAAAAAGAATCTCTTAGCAACAATCGATAATGAAAGTCGTTGTTAGAGGTGATAAATTCAACCAATTATGAAAATGGAAACCAAGGTACAACATGAATCCTAATATGTGAATAAACGTTTTTCCATCGAAGACATGGGAAACCACTCAATTAATGACCATTGATGAAATGTTATATGCTACTAGGTCAATCTCTTAAAGAAATGTGTTGTAGTCGATAAAAGATGATCCTTTTATGAGAAATCAATGAGGACCTTCCACACTAGCATGAGTAGGGAACATTGAAAATGATGCAATTGAGAATAACTTGAAAACAAGGAAGGCCGACATGGATGGTCAAGAATTATGAGGAATGAATGACATAGGCTAAAGACAATCCTTGAACATAAGCACAACATAATGGTGACTTGGGAAGAGCATTTGACCAAAAGGGAACAAAGATATAAATCTGCAATGTAAGAGGCATTGATAGATTCTCCATAGTGATTGGAAGAGTAACCAACTAGAGGAGTAATACTCAAAGATCATGGTTCAACTCCTAAGGCAATACTAAAACCCAACTTGTTGAGAAATAGATTCAAAACTTGGTGCTTTTCAAGGATGACACTACTGAAGCTGTTTCCATCGACAAAAGTAAAGATATTAAATCTTTCCTACCTCTTTCTTTTTTTGAAATATATATATATATATATATATATATATATATATATTGTTTTTGTTTTTTAATTTATCTTTTTTCGTATTAGAAAAGCCTGAAAAATAATTAAAAAATGTCATAATATAGTGGAAGAAACAAGTTTCACAGGGTGAGCAACTACGTTGCAAGGGAACAAAGCATACCTATGTAAAACAAAATGCCAAAAAAGGGATGTGCAAGATTTAGACACTCATCAACATGTTTCCTCCACGGATAGGGTTTCAAAAAGTAGAAGCAATATATGCAAAGGCATGTGGCTGAAGAGAATGCATAAGCAATAAGCAACAAAGAAAAATTGCAGTGAGAATTAGGGTCAAAAGTGCAAGCAATGGTTTGCAATGCAACAATGCAAATCAAAACATAAATGTGGGATCCCCATAAGGAATGGCCAGAAAAATATTGGGAAGAAGTCATGCGGCTTCAATGCAAAGTCACGACTAGGTCAAGACGACTTCTGAGCCTATGACAGACTTCAACATGGGCACTGTTATCGCACAGTTTGTAGCTAGGAGTAGAGGCTATAAGGTAGAAGGCCAAATTGGCGTAACAGAAACCTATCCCACCCAATGTCACCACGATGGGAAGGTTCTTTCTCTTTCGGGAGGCTAGGCCTAGGTGAGACGTCC
>SNQJ01S0006565.1:100254-121275 GCA_010110895.2 Picea sitchensis | reverse complement strand
TGCTGAGAGGATTTTTACTGCCTTCTCGGGGATCCCTGGGCGAAGCATCTTGAGGTTTCATTTCTAGGCTTTTGTCTTTTACCAGCTGCTTTTACCTTCTGGGCCTTTAGCCCCTTCTTCCCACGAGATAAGGTGCCATCGTACAAACAGGTCAACGCAATGCCCAGACAAGGGGAATGGGATAAATGAGCGGGAGATAAGATGAAACAGTGGTGGTATGATGGGAGTGGACGATGGCTTTTCAAAAATCTCCCCTGTTGCAAACCAAGACCTATGGGCACATGCTTGCTAGGGCACCCAATCAATTTCCCCAAGCTTGGTCAAGTGGGCTAATGTAAGATCCAAGCAGTTGTTAGAGATAAAATGAATATGATGCATGTATTTAAAGGTTTCAATGATCAAAAGTGACACATACCATGATACCTGGACCAATTACCTCATGGATCAAGAACCTCTTCTGATACGAGACCAAGATGATGGTGATGGATGCTGCTGCTGCTGACAAGACAAAGTTGATGGACGAATAAAGGATGGGCCCTCCAGGGCCATGCTCAGGTCAATCCTGCTCCCGGTACTCCATGTCTAGGACCTGTGGGCCTCGAGACATGATCTCCTAGTTATCGCTAAAAACGGGGATAACATGCACCAAAATAACAAGGTGATAACAAGGGCACCCATGATTGGTAGGATCTACCATCGAATTTACAACATGAATCAACGACAAAGATGTTTAGTGTCATAGCCTGGTGGGGTGGATCCTAAGGAAATAATGGAAAACAATATTGATAATGCAAGATGTAAGGAGAAAAAACTTAGCCTATATGGTAGTTCAAATTCACATACCTCATGGTTCCATTGAGATCACCATAGAAAATACCAAAGAAAATGTCTCCAAAGTCCTGCACACATGATAAAAAACACTAATCAGACTAAATGTTGATAAATCCAATATAAACCTCTGATAACAACTCGTGCTCTGTAATACAAAACTTTGAAAACAAAAACCTTAAAAATAAAATATGGTACAAAGCACCGCACAACCTTATGGCTTACACATAGTACTTCTTCAGATATATCCCTTGACGAGGCTCCTCCACAGGAGGCTCCCCATGATCAACTAACCCACAAGTCCCTATCGAGAATAAACAAATCCCAATGAAAGGGCCATGCCATGCAGGTTCAAATTTCCAAGATCCTAAAGTAAAAATGATTCTGGATTGGAACCAAAACCAGACTACCTTCCAAAAAGGCTCGAGGACTTACACATTGATTGTAATGGAAGCCAACACGTAAAAAATAAATCTAGTTATCTATCACAACTTCTCGATGATGATCATCAAGACCCATTAAAGGGCTGAGATGTTTGTCCCTAAAGTAGGTGTTAAAAGGAAAATTGAGGGCGAGCTTTGAAAAGAGGGTCTCTAGGCTGTGCACATAAACCTCTAATTGATCCAATTTGGGAAGAAATAACGACTGCTCTTCCCATAGTCTATCCTCCATAGTCATGGCTTCAAGGTTAGCTTCATCTAAAGGCAATTCAACATTCAAGGAATCATGTGAATGAGGAGGGTTGATGGTCGATACAGATGAAGTGAATTGATCACATTCCACACAATTATGGAGATTCTGATAATAGTTGGCAGAGTCTACCAACAAAGACTCACAAATACCAAGGCTTGAGCCCTTACAAATAGTGATATCAAACACAAGAGGAAAACAAAAGTTGTTTAGGACAATAGGGGGAATTAAGGGCTCTAATTCCTCCATTAGATAAATCACCAGATCATTTGTCGGGACCATGTCCTAAGAAGGAAAACATGAGTGTCAAGGCTGCTTATTAGAAAAATTGAACACCTAGGATATGATGCCACATACTAGACCTATGGTAGGGTTGAGTGCACCCAAATACTAGGAACACATAATGGGGTAGCATGGTCTAAAGTCGAATAAGGATGGTGATTATAAGATGCAAGTTGATCGATAGTGACAATGCTTCCATTGTGAGGAAAATGTATCACTTGAAAAAGCGTAGACACCACAACATTCATAGCATATACATAATCACACCCAAGGAGCATATTGAAGTCTAATGGGTCATCCATGACCACTATCATATCAAATAGGAGAGTCTTCCCACCTAATGTGATAGGCAACTGAGGAAAAGTCCCCAAAGATTCACTATGTTTTCTGTCAAAAGTCAACAACTAACTGGTATTTGACACAAGCCTGTGAGAACCCATATATTTCCAAGCCGAGGAGGATAAAATGCTTGTAAAGGTTCCTTCATCTATTCTAAATTGGTAAATGTTAAATGGATAAAATTCAACCCTTATTTGGAAGGGTGCAAAAGAAGGAAAGCGAGGCTCAACAAGATTATTCCAATCAAAGGAAATAATCTTAGAACTTGGAGGGAGCATGCTCGAAGTGAGTGAAATACCCCTTGGTTCAGAAGGTTCTGAATTGGCAGTGAAGAAAACTTGGTTAGTAGACACATCACTCTAGGCAAGAAGAGTGGGATTGGTCAAAGATTGCATCGACCCGACCACTTCATCAACCAATGGTTAACTAGGTTGCTCGGAAACCAAAGGAAAGTTTAAGAGTAGAAGAGCCTTGAGACATGGACCACACTCTTTGTAACTCTAGAATATCAGGGCACAAATGCGTAAGGTGATCTCCCTTGCAAAGTTTGCAAGGGAAATTAGGATTATGTCTTAATTTTTTAGATTTCTCAGCAATGTCAATACCCCCAACATGAATCGCATTGGTTGGTTGCTTACCCCCAACATGACTTACAATGGCTGGTTGGTTATCTTTTTCATGACCTCCAGTGACTGGTTCCTTTCCCCCAACATGACTTGCTGTGGTTGGTTGCTTATTTACATTATGAATTGCAATGATTGGTGTCTTTCCCCTAGCATGACTTGCAATGGCTGGTTGCTTTCCCCCAACATGACTTGCAGTGGCTAGTTGCTTATCTCCAATATGAATTGCAGTCACTAGTGACATGTCTCCAACATGAGTTGTAGTGGCTGGTGAATTTTTCCTTTGTTTTGAATTTTTCTTCTTATTCTTCCTATTTCCATTCCTTTTAGACTTCTAGTTACTAGGTGCTAGAATTTCACTAGATGAGGCAGAAAGAGGAATATATTTCACTAGCGAAGAAGGTAAAGGGTCAACATTAATTCAATACTCTTGATATAAGGTGCTTATTTGAGAAGCCTCAGGAGCACTTGAAACATTCAGAGTGGAAAACAGCCAAAGAAATATCCCCATAATTAATCTATGAATATTCAAGGTGGCCATTAAAAGGGGCACCAATGTTTCCAAAGAAAGGAAAAAAACAAGAATCCCCATGGAAAGGGGTCCCTTGGTTGGTATCCAAAAAATAGTTAATTGGAATGTAACTACTACTAGGCATAAAAGGAAAGTTCATTTATAAACTAGGGTTTTGAGGGAAACCTGTCGAGACTTAAATATATGGAGAAAATGATCCATTCATCATATTCCCTATTCCTAGGAAAGGTGTGCTTCTTGTAGGCATGTTGGGATTCAGATTAACTTTGATCCTATAGGATGGAACAAACAGATGGATGTTCCCCCCTCCAAATATAAAATCATGGAAGGGGGTAGACGAGCTCCCCATCACCATGTTTACATTAGGGAATACATGTGGTGTATTGGAAGCAATGTGGGGCATTCCAATAGATGGAATCCCAAAGGATAAAGCACCATCACCATAATAAGTAGAGGGATAACTCATGATACCATTGCTAGGAGTTATTACGATATGGACGATACCTAAATCCCTAAGGTACCTTTCAACTGATAGCTCTTCTGAATAATGGTATTCTTTCATTGGATCTTCCGTTGCAATATTGTTCAAGGTAGTTTGGGTCTCTTCAACTGGCTCATGTGGAGGAGAGTCAATGTTATCCAACCTTCACATTTGAGGATGTGGCTCCACACTCTCTGCCACTTTCAATCAAAGACTCAAAAGTGACAAGACAAGAACAACCTAAGGATGTCTATAAATCAATCAAGCAACACTCAACTAAAAAGTTCCTAATGTGAATAAACAAGAAAACCACTCTTCCAAGAATTAGTCTAAGATGGTCAGGTTTTGGGATCTAAGTTAGTGAAGAGTCAATCAGAGAGCCTTCCAGAAGTTGGCTTGATATGATTAAGGCCCAAGACTAGTTAACAAAGGCGAGGGAGATAGTTATGGTAACCTACATACAACAGTCAACCAAGATTCAAGTACGCTCGTCAAGACATGCACCCTCGAAGGGAAATGAAATGGAGATTATGCGTCTAACTCGGGGTACCACAAACACTTCCCACTTGCAATCACCCAAGCAAAGTTACCTAGGAAAAACAACTAAGGATACCACTTCACTATTGATAACCGGTGTGAAACGGTCATTAGTCAGGATTTTGCATATGGGCAGGAAACGTAAGATTGAGTCCTAGACCCGAAGCTCTAGAAGAAATGGTATCCCCTCGAGGAATTTCCACTTTAGCTAAAACTTCGGTACACACATAACCCACAAATCAAAGTCTCTGGGGATAATATGAGTGCTTGATCCAACTCACCTAGTGCTTGATACTTGTGTTAGAGGTGCTTTCCCAACAAGTATTGCTCGCTACTAATGGGTTTTACTCTCTTTAATCATATCCTAGTTTAGTTTTGCAACCTTGGAGAGTTTACTGTACAATCCTACACCAAGTATCTAATAGCTAGAAATATGTTGGTTTTTCTAGAAATAAAAAGTCTAGTTGGTTTTAATATTAACTATCAGTTTTAAGGGCTATTGATTACTCAAGGAAACGAAAGTGAAACTAATAACATTTTGAGACACTTAAAATTGGAAACATAAGAACAATGGCAAACATTTTACTTTCCACTTCTTCTTCAATGAACTAGGTCTCCATCAAGCATTAAACATGAACAATTCTTTCAAAGATTGAAACATAATGCAACAAACCCTAATTAATCTTCTTACTCTTTCAGAAACTACCACTATATGATCCTACCAATAAAAAACTTTCAAGGAAAAATGAATTGAACTAAAGTACTACTAGAAATGCAAAGGAAGAAAAAACAGGAAAACAAATGATATTTTTTTCTTTTTTCTTGCAAATGAACCCTAAATTCACTTATCCAAGCACAAAATAAGGAAATACCCTACTGATTACATATCCCAACCCTTCAAAACAACAAAAACCACTGAAAAAGGAGGGAAACACAAGAAGAAACAATGAAATTCAATGTTACAGGAGCTAACCGCACCTTCTGCAAAGGAAACAAGCATGTACATGCATTTTCATTGAAGACAACAAGTGTGTGCATGCTCTATCTTTGAAGGAAAGGTGCATACAAACTTTGTATTGGGTGGAAAAATTCACAAAAACCTTGAAAAATTCCCTGAAAATTGACCTACAGAAAGGAAAGTTACATAACAAGAACTACCAAAGAACCCTAAAAGAATCTAGAAAACAACAAAGGAAACCCTAATGAGCAGAACTCAAGGAGTTCTCCCCTATGGAGTCGTCAACTCTGTTGTGGAAAAAATGATCCTAATAGCTAGGGCCAAATTGTCATAGAGAGGTTCAAAAAGTAGCATATTTATTTTCCCAAAGTTAAACTTCAATTACTTGCTATAAGTAACTTTTCTTTGGAGGAATAACATACCTTATTCTGACTGTGTCCTTGAGGTGAATCTCATAGACTGATCCTGCGACACTTGTCTCCAATCCAATCCAAACTTCAAGACTTGGACACAAAGAAACAACAACCTTCCTCAAACTAACTGATTATAAAAAAAATCAAGAGAAAAATAACTAACTCTAAGTAACTTTACCAAGTAAGCTAGTTCACAATCCAACTATGAATCATAACAACCAATCAAAAGATACAAACTATGAATAATGACATTTGTTTTTGTTGGTGGGCGACGCAGAAGATAGATCTTCATTTTTTTAAAGATACCAAGAAGTTACATTTATACCTGATATCTTGCCGTCGTTACCTTTCATAACCTTGTTTGGGTCTTCATTCCCAGGCCACTTAAAACAAATTCTCAGACTCTTGACTCGTTATCAAGCAAAGGATCACGATCACCTCTGACTTCTCTAGCATATGGGTGCCAATATGGTAGCATTTCTTGTTATGCTAGTCCACCTCTCCTCCAACATTGGACCTCTTTTTATACCCTTATAAGTTGGTTGAGGTAGTTTGTAATGGGTTTTAGGGAGGTAAATGTGTGAAAATATCATAAACCCCGCTTAGGAGGCATAATTTTCGAGAATTTATTATTATTTTCCCACTTTTCAATGTACACACACCTTTTTGAAGGAGAAGGGTGTGTACACACTCCTTTTGTGAGGAAAAAAACACATGGATTGAAAAAAATGGATTTTGAACATGCTTTCAGAGGAGCAGATGATCATAATGAAGGCCATTTAAGAATTTTGGACATGATGGTGTCAAATGTTGCTATAACAAACATTCAAATTCCAGCTTGATATTTAGTTTAGTCCTTGACAATCCATTCCATCTTTGTTCATTTATCAATGTTCCACTATGATGCATGGAGACTTTAATGACTTTGTTACTTGCTTAGGGATTTTCTGGGGTTGATCTATTGACTCATACATTACTCATACACTTGTCATTCAACATGAAACTACCTATGTGTGTGATTGACATTATGGCTAGTTTCTATCATAGGAGTTATTCACTAATCAAATCCGCAATTAAACCTTGAGAGTATCTTTCCTACTCGAACTGTCTACGTCTTTGTTTGGTTTGCATAAATGGATGTTTAGTTTCAAGAAGCAACATCACATATAGCAAGATGGATAGTTAGTAGTCGAAAAAAATCTTGCAACACACATTTTTACCATTCAGATCTCCTTATTTCTAATTTTCTCCATGTTCACTATCTCCTTTGTTACGAGGAAAAATACTACGAGGAATCTCTATCAATTTTACAAATATGGGAGGTTTGTTATGTAAACCATCATTACACTAGCTAGGTAGACCATTAATAATTGAAAAAAAGCCATTGTTTTGCTCTTTGACGACTTAGATTTCCTTATTTCTAACATTTCCCATGCATGTGAACCTCTTTTATGGGTTGTTGTGGATGGACAAGTTTCATAGTAACAAACCAATGATTCCATGCATTGATTAGTTTTAAGTATTAACTAATAACATCTCATTGGTAGTAATTGATGAAATATAATGATAGATGTAACAATGGAAATTATGCATTTAACTGTTATCCTCACAAAGTAGTAACCATTCTGATCAAATGATACATGTACCAATCATTAGCGATGAAGCACTTAACATTAACATGATTAACAACATATCTAAGAAAAAGTCTTTGATTGCAATGCATATTCACATATTCTTTGATTACTATGCATTAGATTTTGAAACATGGGATTCTTAGTACATCATACACACAATTTTCATGTTGTTGATATAAACTATTCGTGGACCCTCCATAGACAGGAAAAGTGAAACACCACAATCAAGTTATCAAAATATAAACAAAGGTGCTTTAGTAAGTTCTTCGTGAGCAATATGATTTTGAAATTATCACACCATCACACCAGAAGGAAAGTGAAGGAGATTCAAAGATCATCAAGTCCATGTTAGTTATCCAACCAAACTCAAAGTAGAGATTAAGAAACCATATGGTTGTGAGAATTCAAGCACAAAAATACATCAATGACCAAGACACATGCATATAATGATTGCATTTATTTTAATAAGCGTGCCTTTAAGTGAGATGCATAGTTTTATCTTTGTGTGCCTTGAGAGTGAGTGTAAATAGCAAACATCCATGCACATACATCAATATTAAGTAGAGAACACTTGAGCACTTCAAGTTATTGAGGGCAAGGACTACAACAATCATTGACCATTCAATGATCAAAGCGTTTTTTGACAAAAGAAGAAATATCAAATAAGAAAACAAGTACTAGCCTATCTAATCTTTCGGTGAAAACCAATAACTCTAGGACACATGAAACCACCTTAGTAGAGAAATTAAAGAATATTGACACAATTAAAACTTTACACGACTTGCTCATAACCAAAGCAAGTTCAATAAACAAACATGTCAATCACTAATGAAACAATGCAAGACCCAAAGTCGTGCTTAGCCAAAGATGAGAATTGCTATTTCCATGGAAAAAAATGATCCAACTATTCAATCAATATTACCTAA
This sequence comes from Picea sitchensis, assembly GCA_010110895.2. Classification (NCBI taxonomy): domain Eukaryota; kingdom Viridiplantae; phylum Streptophyta; class Pinopsida; order Pinales; family Pinaceae; genus Picea; species Picea sitchensis. Next base: position 113,032 of record SNQJ01S0006565.1, on the reverse strand, counting down.
ATAAATGTAGGATCACATGAAGCAATAAGCAAGGATCATCCCAACTATTAATCAAAAGAGCTTAATGAAGTAGTAAGACCCAAAGAACAGGAAACACCCACACTGAGCTATCCATTCGATTAATAATTAGAGTGTTTATTCATCATTAACACAACCAGATGGTGAGTCCAAGTCATTCAAGAGAATACATCAAGATCATAGTAAATACCATTAGTTAATCCTTCAAGAAGGCACCCTTGGAATTCATGTGCATTTTAAGTAACAGGGTTAGTCAAGCAAACCAATCAAATAACTTGAAATCATCCAAGGGCACAAATCACATCAAAATATTAAGCCATAAGGATAATAAAATGTGATTAGTGAGGCATAATAATTTTTGGAGGGTCCATAGGCCCTAGGGTGTAGCCTTTACAAATTATAACAACTAAATCAAAACAAGAATCTTTGATAGAATCCTTTGAGTGACGATTGGAGGCGAAGGTGAATTCACTTACTTTTCATAGAAGTATAAGGATTGAGATGTAAATAGGTTCATTGAAGTTGGATTTCCTCGAGATGGAATCAATGTTCACTCTCATGAACTAGATTGATGAACTTAACCTAAGAAAATATTTAATGAGAATTATTAACTCTATCATGAATCAGTGATCCAATTTACAATCATGATTCTAGGGATTATTTAAATTTGGGGTGTGAAAATTTTCTATGGGCATGGAATAGAGTATCCCTTAGGTGTTTCTATACTTATCATAATCATCCATATCCCTAATGGAGTCACCTCTTAACTACCATCTATGTGTCCATAGTTTAGGTGGAGATTGTTTGCATCACTGTGCAATGACTACCATCTAGGTGTCCATAGTTTAGGTGGAGATTGTTTGTATCACTGTGCAATAGGTTAATCTCCTTTCCTTTCCTTATATTTGTAATATGATGCTTAAAAATTCATAGACAAGGGGAGAAATGACCCTTTGTAGGCTAGATGGGGTTGATTTCCTTCTATTGGGATTTATTTAAGATTAGCCATGCTTGGGTATTCAAAGTATCTTCTTTGATTTTTAACCTTGAACTTTTGATTTTGACCTTTCACATGACCTACTCATTTAGTGTGTATGAATGGACTCATTCAACATGTTGTCTTTTTAATAAATATGAGGTGAGAGAACAATCAAAGGGTTAGTTTCCCAAAAAGATTTTAGGTTTGTCCACTAACTGTAATCATCCTTTGACATTTATGATTAACATTCAAGTTCATCTTGCCTTGAGATCACAATCAATAACAAAATGTATTAAATCTTTTAAGTGAAAAGATGCTGGATTCTATGAAATCAAATCAAAGCATGAAATCAACAGACTAATCTAAGAAAGCATGAAATTCAGAAAGCAACATGAATTAAAAATAAAAATCAAACATATAATAAAACTACTAAACAAAATCAAACTTGCAAGTAAATGGATAAAAACAGTAAAGAAAAAAAATACTATATATGAAGGGTAATATAGATATACTATTCTACCTCTTACCCTAACTACAACAATATAACAAAGAATCAAGTGAAGTCATAGTGCCAATATAACCATAGAAGGAGATTGATACCCTCCAAAATATTTGAGTAATGCGTAGGTAAGTGAGATTGGTATAACATGAAATGTTGGGTTAGGAAGATTGAATCTTTATATTCTTTATTTAGGGATGAAAGTATTATGTGCCTATCATTATGTGATTGCATTCAAACAATGAAGTATTCGATCCAACATATAACGATGTCATAAATCTCACTATTATAACCTTCGAAAAAAAGATTGGAGTTTAAAAATAATTCATTACTTAATTATCATGTTTGTTCTATTGTTCTAAAACATTGATTACTATGACTACCTCTTTTCTTGAGTCAACGTTACCTTTGTTGTTAGTGGCCACCTTTGTTTCTGTGGATGGATCACACTTTCCTTTGTTGTTAGTGGTCACCTTTGTTTCTAAGGATGGATCACACTTTCCAAAAGCTCTAGTTTTTCTTCTCCTCCAATACAATCCACATTAAAAGGCATGGATTGAGTTCCTCTAAAATTCAAATAAAATCATTGAATGGAGATTCAACATTGATATATTTGAGGATCACATTTTCCAAATGCTCCAATTGTTCTTATCCTACATTCTAACATTAAAAAGCATGAATTGAGTTTCTCTAAAATTTAGATCATTGAATGGAGATTCAACATTGCTATATTTTGACATTTCTTGGGAATAAGTATTGTCAAAGGGAAAGATGGGAGTGTCTATAATATTTTCATCTTCTTCTTGGTCAAGGCTATATTCATTATTATATTCGAAAGAGTCAAAGGTCACAATGCATGGAATTTCAAAGTTCTATAGATAATCAAAATATGAAAAGAGAAACTTTATAAATTTATCAAACATTCCCATTCATCCATATGAAATACATCTTAGAATTACAAGTCACATTCCCAATCTTCTTATTATATCGAAAGCATAAATACATTTAGTTACAATGACACACTCATTAAAATCTATATTGTCAATTTTTTAGAACATATAAGATAATATTTAGAGTTACCATAGAATATTTGTTCTTTGGGGAAGGAATTTTGACTTGTTTCACAATAAGGGTTGCTTGTATGGATTTTTTCATGTGCTTTGCATTTGCGGGACTTTTGAATAAAACCATTACACATACTAGTTCATTCCTTGTTGTTTATTTTCTCTTATAAAAGCAGAAAGTTGTAGCACATAACCAAATATTCTATTTTAGCCATCTTAAACTCTAATGAATTAGTTTCGCCCCAAGTATTGTCAACAAGCTTTAGGGATAGAGGCAAATATATAATATACAATTGCAAGACCTTTTTCTATTTTCTGAGATTCTTCATAGGCTAACACTGATTTTTTTAATTCTTAATGAAGCTGATTATTTCAATTGGGAAGAATTTAATTCACTACTACATTTGGGGTAAAAAAAGACGTTTATTATGACATTAATTTTGACATAAACCTTTTGTTTCATTTTTGGTGTCAAAATTGACTATAATTTAAATTTTCTTCTTAGATTATGTCACAAACACTAATTTATAAACATTTATTAATATCATATTAACATGACGAGTTTGGAGATTTGAATTTACCTTTACAATCATTGTTACTTGAATGTCCTATGTCAACGCCATTTTATCTATGTTATCGACATTGTTTTATCCAAGTCCACGAGTCAATATATTGACACATATACGTCGTTTCTATCGTATCTTGATTGAAAGAGTATGTGCATTGAAAAATGATGTTAACCAAGTTTATTAAAAAAGTTACAGTTACATAATGCTTGTAAATATATTATTGTGACAATTAATATCATAAACCTAATACTTTTTTTTCCTGGGAATACAACACGGAAAACCCCCGAGTACTTCCCCACATTTCATAGATGGTAAACGAGATAAACCGTTCGGCCTAATTACGGGCCTAACCTAGTGGGGACATCAAGTGAGGCCCTAAACAGGCTCTTGGACAGGGATTCGACCCCAGAACCTCATTTGATCAAACAATGACACTTATCCACTTGAGCTAACCCACCAGGGTATCATAAACCTAAAACTTAGGTTAAAAATGAAGATATTTAGTATTAACAATATTTTTAGGTTAAAAGGGGAATATTTTGTACCTCTACCTACTACATGTTGAAATCATAATCTCCCCTAAATTCAAATTAAGAAATGTCAGATAGAGGTGATGCCAATGCATCGTCAAGCCAAAGAAAAACTGAATAAATTCTCAAAGTATCTAGGGATGAGATTGATGATATCAATTTTTATGAATTTGATGATTTTGAGCATTATAACACTTGTAAAAACCCTATTTTTATAAAACCTTGGAAAGGGAATGAATACAAATGTTAATATCCATGAAAACAATGTGTGCACAAAGACAAGAATAATTTTAATATAGATAGCTAAAAGACATTGTCAGAAACATGGGGACATATTAGTGGGGAATACATATTATTTGATGGTAAGATGATCCACATGATAAATAGTTTGACTCATGACACCTTTATACCCATGGATGAGGATGCACACATGGATGATGATGCTAAGATTCATGATAACCCTCTTATTGATCTAGAAAATAAACCCTTCTATGAAGTGTTGAAGACAAGTCTTCTCTCTGTAGATTTTAACCTTGTACAATTATTTACTGCAAACAATTTGTCAATAAAAGAATATAAAAGATACAATAGAAAATACACACATTACACATAGATTTTCCCCCTAGAAACCCAAACTGGGAAAACCAACATATTCTATACTCATTCACATCATACATTGTTTACAATACAATATACATATAGGATCCAGTAGCATCCAAAAACCTAATCTAATAACCTATATTAGTCAACAACTCTAATTCCTTAATCGGAAATAGAAAACCATCGACAAAAACCATGTGCTGAAAAATCGCTAAAAAATAGATGCAAAAAACCACCAACTTTTTTTTCCGAGGGCATTGCCTCCAAACCCTTGTGCAGGGGGGCTCCTTCCCCCCTGCGACCCCTTAGACAAGGGGGGATTCACCCCCCTGTGACCCCCTGGGAAATGGGGTTCTCCTCCCCCCTCTTACCCCCCTGCACGCTCGATGCAACATAAACACTAGTTCTAACCATGCAAAGAATATAACACATACCCAACACTCTCCACCATTTTTTTGTTTGTGAATTTGAAGGTATTTAATGATGTTTCAAATACATTTAAAACATATATCCTAAGGTATGAAATGCTTTATAAAAATTTAAGTTCATGACCATTTTCATTTGTTATAATAAGGATGCAACCATTAGTATTCATGCTTTTTGTTGTTTTTGTAGATTGTTAGTTGAAATATTTTCCTAATATAGTCAAATACTTTGGCTGACACATATTGAGATGTGTGTGCCCTTATAAAAGACATAGGAATGGAGTATCAAGCAATTGATGCATCCTCTACTGATTGCATGATATATTATGGAGAAGGGAAAGTAGATTTAAAGCAATGCCCCAAATGTAAAGCGGGTAGATATACACTAGTTAGGGGAAAAAATGTACCCCAAAAGGTTCTTCATCATATCCCCATCATTCCACATTTTCAATGATTATTCAGGTGCAATAACATAGCATAATTTAAGGATTATCATGCTTGAATGAGGAGTTTGGATGGTGTTTCATGGATGGATGTAGATGGTTTTCATTTAGGGACATCAAGGAAAAATGGCCCATCTTTAGAGATGAACCTCATAATGAAAAAATTTCCGTAATAGGTGATGGTGTTAATCCATTTGTAGGGATGAGATCCATTTACTTGGTGTGGCCAATGTTTGTTTTGAACAATAATCTTTCTCCTTGGATGTTGATAAAGAAGGAACAAACAATATTGTGTTTGATAGTTCCAGGTATTTTTTTTCTAACTATTTAGAACATGTCACCTCATTTTTATTGGTTGTTGTATATTATGATGTATTTACAAGGTTTTTAATACATTTGTTTTTGAAATAAGCAAGAAATATCAAGTTAGAAATATGGATGTGTATATTGAGTCTCTTATTGACGAACTTCAAAATATATTGGCTAGGAAAATTATGTATGACATATCCAAACCAATAGGTCAAATACAATTCCAATTCCATGGAATACTTACATGGATGATTCATGATGCATTTAAGCTATGACATTTGTGTGGTGTGTAAAGTACACTCAAACATTAATTAATTTATTATTATCTACAATTTTATTAATGGTTTTGTAGTTTATTAATAACACTCTTGTATTCTTGTAGGGATTTAAACGAAGGGTATATGTGGTAAAAAATATACATTTTAATGTTCAAGTAGTTTTGGAAAGAAGGTGTATGATGGGTACATAGATTTCCTCCCGAAAAACCATATCGTCTGAAAAATGAAAAATATCTTTTCAATGGTAAGGAGGAGAATAGAACAAAGCCACGAAGATTGACACCTCAATGGTGGAAGAAGGATTATGATATAAGTCTCCATGGTAAGCAATTCATTTCAATTACATTCACACATTGTTAGTGGTTACTTTTGTAGTTATTTTGTACTAACAAACACGATTCATTTTATGTTCTCAATAGGGCTATGTAAGGGGCTTCTTGATGTATGAAGGTCTATCCTTTAAAATTGTTCTCTTTAAGTTCAGGTGGTACAGATTGTTACTACATGGTGTTAAATGTACTACTATTGATCATTATAATGGGTTTACTATGATTACGACAACTAGGCATGGGTCAAATATAGAGCCATATGTCCTTCCAAGTCAATGTGAACATGTATTTTATTCCCCAGTTTTGAGTAGATAAAGTTGGTCATTTGTTGTTAGATACGATATGAGAGGAATGCCTATAAAAAATGTACTTGAAGATGGGTCAGAGTAGGAAGATGATGGGGAGCCTGAAGAAGATGTGGCATAATAATATATAGTGGAGTAGGAATAATATGGGGAGTATGAATAATATGTTGCAGAATAAAATTAAGAGCAAGAAGAGGCATCAAATGAGCGAGTCCAAGAAGTAGGCCATTCTAATGACGAGACTTCAAATAATCATCACTTTGATGAAGATAATGAGGTTCATCATAGTGTCAGTGATGGTGCGGTAGACATCCTAGATCTAGATATGTAAAATCATTTGAATGATTTGGGATGGTTGGATATGGATTTTGACCCTAATGATTTAGATTGTATTGAGGATGTTGTTCAAGATCACTTTGATCAAGATATGCAATAAAAAATTATTAAAATTGAGATCAATTTTAATCTTTTTCATGATTTATACATACAAGAAAAAATGGTTCATTGTTGATAGTTTTTTTTCTCAATGAACATAATTGTGTTTAATATGGGTATTAAATACGACACCTAACTTACCTAACCAATAAACCTACCTAGTCCAATACTTTCCTAACCCATGTTGATTTCCCTAATGTACCTCACTAACCTACCTAGCCTTCTAGTTGATATAACCTAGTACCCCTAAATATAACCTATATTAAACATAAACTTCTAACCTATGAAACTCAAATAACCTGTGATTACCTAACCTAACCTACCTAACCTAACCCCAAAAAGTGACCCCTTCATAATGAAACCAACACATATAAAATGTGATCAATATTATCACAATGATCACATGAGTATTTAAACATTAGGTTTTGTTATTTTTTCTTTCATGACACATTTGAGGTGCATTAGGGTTTCAAGAGAATTTTAAGGTTTGTTGGTTTGTTCCATTTGATCACGTCTTTCTCTTATAGATCTCAACAGTTGAATGGGTTGTTGATGCTCTCACTAGATAAATATTCTCCACCATGATAATTATAGCCATAGGGAATACTACTAATCAAGATAAGGTCCAACACATTTGGTGATATTTGAAAAAATTTGGAAATCACCCATTATCCAAAAAGACATTATTCTATATAGTAGTCATGAATGGATTTTCATTAGATTCCTGTTATGCAAAATGACCTCTATTTAATATTTACGCCAATTCATCTCAAGACCTCACCATCTTCACAAACCATGGCCAATGAGAATGCAATACCAAAATGCTTGCATACATGCTTTTGAATGTCAAATACACAACTACATTCATTATTGGCATATCTATCCAGTCCACCAATGAAATTCTTACTTGCCTCCTTGCCACTTATTTTGCCTCCTTGCCACTTATTTTAAAGAAAAACAACTAGAAGAACATGCATGAAAAATAAATGCTTGTAGCTAAAAGGATTGCAGGCATCCATGACATCATTTTAGCTCACATGTTCAATCCAAAGAAAATACTTTTATCATATCATAGGACTAAGTTACAATACATTCATTATAGTCAGACCCATCCTGATCAATGGTCGTGGAGTCACTTTAGATTAGTAATTATTATCAACAAAGGCTTAAACTAGAACACAAAAAATCTCCACCCAATTGCACTTGTAGGGATCTTGATTTTATATGTTTCAATGGTAATGTTTAGGAATAGAATAAAGTTACTTGTTATAAATATGAATCACCCATACTGGCAGCGACTTCAAAGAAATGCTTCAGTTGATTTTATTTTTTGTGATTAAATGTACTTATTTGCATGAAATAAATTCTATATTGAATAAGGTGTCACTTACTTCAAACGATACATAAACATTATGATTTGTGTCTACATGTTATATCAAAATGTTGAAACTCCCATTTTTCACAAAATGTATCATATCAAGTAGAACCCACATTAAAGAAGAAATTAAAACGATACATAAACATTATGATTGGTATCTACATGTTATATCAAAATGTTGAAACTCCCACTTTTCACAAAATGTATCATATCAAGTAGAACCCACTTTAAAGAAGAACTGTATAATGGCATAATATCACTCAAGATGGGTGTATTCATTAAAAGTTATAAGTTATGCATTATTTTTAGTTAACAAGTTTTTCTTCTTTCTTTTATCGTTGAATGATTTATTTTTCTAAACTTGGGTTACTATATCATTCATCATGAAACCTGGTTGAAGGTTTCATGTTTCATGTTTATGCAATATTTATGCATTGATCTCTTTGATTGCAAAAATTAATTACCATATTGTCACATCCCTATCTGGTCTATATAATCTAATGCATCACTCACCTATCCAACCACTTAATGTAATACACCTATCTGGGCACCTAACCTACATTCCCAATCGAGTGTAACCTGGAATACTTGCAATTAGTATTGTAGTGCTTGTATGAGCACAACTTTATGGTAGTATTTTGAAGTGTTCCTTGTACAAGAAGGAGATCCACCTTATCAAACATGTTATATATGGGGACATAATAAGAATAGGACATATTAAGGTTGAAGATATCACAAATAGGCTAGAACACTAGAATGTATAAAAAAATAGTACACAATTTCATGGCATTGGTAGGATATTATAGAAGGTTCTAAAAGATTCTCTTAGATACAAAATACTAAAGGAAAGGAAAGAGGTTCATGTGGACTAACAAATGCAAATAATCATTTTTCCAAATAAAAAATTCACTACCAAGTACAATTCCCATTCTAAGGGTTCCGAATACGGGAAGAGACTTTATCATTTGCATAGGTGCGTCCTTGTAGGGGTTAGGTAGAGTGTTGATGCAAGATGGATAAATAATAGCATATGAATCTAAAAGAAAAGAAAAACATTACTAGTTAAATTGTCCTACACATGGTATAAAACTTGCAACATTAGTGAAAGTAGTATAGATGTGGAAAGACTATCTACTAGGTTGTAAGTTTGATCAAGGTCAAAAGAAACCAAAATATCTTGTGTTATATATTCACTCAGTCAAACTTGAACTCTAAAGAAACAAGTTATTTTTGAAATCTCTTGCATAAAAAGGAAGCTCAGGCTAGTGCAGGTTGCATATATATTCCTTTGGGGACTTGTAAGTGACCATCATGAGGAAACATGTATTTCTTGAATAGCTTCAATGTGAGGTGTAGATGTTTAGATGTAGGGGATTGATGAATACACAATTTTTAAATATTAATGCCTCCATATTGAGAATTATTCTCAATTGTTGTGATATTGCTAACATAGGAAGCCATAGATGCATAGACCAAGCACATGCAATACTAAATGCCAACACCTAACAGTCAACCTTGACACCTAATACTCACATGCCTACACATAAAACTACCACCCTGAAAACCACTAATAACAAACACACCATCCACTGAACTCCTTAGTTACACTAGACATCATATCCTAAATATTGTTACACCTAACACATGAGCACCCCCTTAGACCCCCTAGTTACACCTAACCCACTACCTTGAAGTTGCTAAACCCTTGAAGAAACCTATAATTCCACATAATATTAAAAAAATTGTCATCTTAATATAATTTTTATCTATTTATTAAAACATGTAATATTTTACTACATGTGATAATGATCCAGGTGGATATTTGTGGCCACCCACATGTTCCAAATTCCAACTGGCTCATCTTGACAATTTTTAGTTCAATAGGTTTCTCTGTAATGGGGACACTTCTTTGTAATTATGGGTTATGCACTTCTGAGGCCGTCTTGAATCCCTACACAACATCCAGGTGGATATTAGTGGCCGCCCATCTAGTCCAACTGACCTATTTTGGCAGTTTTCATCTCAGTACATCTTTATGTACTCCGGGGCCGTTTCAAGGCCCTAAACAACATTTTTTGGGCTTTCCATAATCAAATTAATGTCAAAGTCAAATTTTGACAGTCTTAAAAATACCTTTCCAACGGTCCATCACGTGCCTAAAACGAAGATCGTATGCAAAAGTTACGACCCAGGGAAGTTGATGTACTAACTTACCCCAACGGGGCCCACATGACTTTTGGCACTTCATCTCCTAGGGTTAGGTTTTTGAATGTCTAGGGTTTTGGCATTTATGTTTATGATAAAAAGGCCTTCAGAGCCTCAATGTAATCATATTCTTGCGAATGAGCGTAGTCGTCACATCTCTTCTTAGAGATAAAGTTGCCACCATTGTAACGAGTCTTGCACTCTGAATTTTTACAGTCTCTGTACATTTATTTCATTAATAGAAAACATGTATTGCTTTATTTCTCTGTTTCTGGCAATATTTATGTGTATTTCATTGTAATATCTCTTCTTTTATTTCGTTCCGAAAATAATATGGATCAGTGGTATTAGAGGAGGTTGCTCTTGATAATTTTTTAGTGCATGTCCCCAACAAGGTTCGAGTATAGCAAGTTGGGTCTTAATCTTGTCTCTCTTGAGGAAAATCACTCTCACACGCCCAAGAAACCCTCCATGGTGGAAGAAAAAAAAAATGGCGGAGCATAAGATTCTATTAACCTGTTGCTTGAGCAAGCTCTCGCGCGATAGAGGGATGAAATGATGGAGAATTTTTCCCACATCCTTCAACGCCTTCTGATAGAAACATACACATATTCATCAAGCGACCACTTTGGAGGAACTTCTCCTTTCAAGGTACAAATTAACTTTGATATTCCGGTATTTGAAGGTCGGATAGATCTGGATTCCCTAGAAAAATGGTTAAATATGCTAGAAGGTTATTTCTCTATTCACACTTTTTCCGACATGGAAAATATCACCTTCTCACTCTTCAAGGCTCCCCCCCATGCCAAACATTGGTGGGAAACTTACAGGGATAAAAGTTCCATAGAGGAATCTAGAATATATGGGGCCGAGCCCACTTGGGATTTTTTGTGTGGATGCGATCAAGGAACAATACTACCCTGTTGATAACTATGAAGACTAGTACATGAGATGGACCACACCGAGACAAGAGAAGAGCCAAACAATGCCAGAGTTCACAAATAATTTCCATACCTTGCGCACTGAGATGGGTATCGAAGACTCCGAGTGACATCCAGTTCTGAAATACCATGGGGCTATGCATAGGTACAAACCAAAATGGATTTCCTAAACATCTCATCATTGGGAGCTGCCTATCGATATGCTGTCAAAATTGAGCAGAAATTTAGGCACCAGAACAAATGGGAGTTCAAGCCTGCAAATCCGCAACAGCCCAAGCATGATAAAGATGACTGTTATCCCTGATTTTTTAGGGATAACTAGGAGATCATGTCTCGAGGCCCACAGGTCCCAGACATGGAGTACCGAGAGCAGGATTGACCCGAGCATGGCCTTGTAGGGCCCATCCTCTTCTTCTTTCATCAGACTCGTCTTGTCAACACAACAACATCCATCACCTTCGGCTTGGTATTATATCAAAGGAGGCTCTTGCTCCATGAGGTAATTGGTCTAGGTATCATGGCATGTGTCACTTTTGATCATTAAAACCTTTAAATATATGCATCTGATTCCTTTTATCTCTAACAACTGCTTGGATATTGCATTAGCCCACTTGACCATGCTTTGGGAAATTGACAGGGTATCCTAGAAAGCCAGTGCCCATAGGTCTGGGTTTGCCACCAGGGGATTTCTGAAAAGCCATCGTCCGATCCCATCATAGCACCACCATTTCATCTTATCTCCCGCTCACCTGTCCCATTCCCCTTGTCCGGGCATTGGATTGACTTGTTTGTAGGGTTGCACCTTATCTCGTGGAAAGAAGGGGATAAAGGCCTAGAAGGTAAAAGCAGCTGGTAAAAGATAAAATCCTAGAAATAAAACCTTGAGATGCTTCGCCCATGGATCCCCGAGAAGGCAATAAAAAGCCTCTCAGTAAGAAATAAGAGGGACTCGAAAAATATAAACAAGACCTAGTCAAGAGGATAAGGGGTCTCATCATGAGCCAACCTATTAGGTTCATGGGTACCTAACAATATGACATTACCACCATCTGGTTACCACGCCAGGGCAATGAACTTTGGTTGCATGGCCAAGGGAAAGGGGGTCTCATCACGAGCCAACCTTATCATCTCTGTGAAAGTACTTGTGGGTAACATTGTTAGCTCTGGTCACCATTCCAAGGCAGTGTCCTTTGGTTAGCCCTTGAATAAAAAGAAAAAGATGAAGAAAAAGAAAATAAAAGAAAAGAATAAAGGCAAGAACGGGCTTGGAAAATTGCATCCATGACGAGTACAACTCACCTTCTACAATGGCACCCATAGATAACGTAATGCATCCCTAGCTCTCACTCTACCCACATGTCTGGACATCCCCTAGCCACATCATCTCATTTACATGGCTTGGATGAAACCTTCCTGGAGACTTCCCGTTTCTTGTGGATACTAGCCCAATAGGACGTCTTGTCTTTTTCTC
>SNQJ01S0006565.1:67713-100244 GCA_010110895.2 Picea sitchensis | reverse complement strand
GAAGTGGGTTAACCCTAAAATAAGGAAAGTGGGGCCAAGTGACCTAGAAGATGTTTTTAAGGAAGTTACTTGGAGAGTATAAATAAGAGGCAAGGCTATCTCATTTTAATCACACTTGAGCATATTGAATATATATAGGTGTCTGAGGTAACCAAGGATATCTAAGCCGAAATTATGAGGGAAGGTGAAGAAAAGAAGGTTGAAATGCAAGGAAGGATAAATTCTTTTGATGGTGCTTTCTAAGATATGTTATTTACAGGTCATCTCATCATTTTCACTATAAAAAAAATTTCTATAATGATTCAGACTGTGAAATTTATATGCCATTGACAAAACATATCCAAGTATCTATGGTAAAAATTTCAGCTTGTGGGTCATTGTATTTTTGGAGTTACACTCCGTGGAAAATAGGGTTTGTGGCTAGTCCTGAAACTAGTCAAAAACAGGTGTTTCGGGTAAAAACGTCATAACTTCTTCATAACAGATCGAAATTCAGTGAAACCAAATGCGTTGGTTAGGGTACATTTTGTAGTATTATGTTTCATATTTTCAAGTCAATTAAACAAATATTATGTGTGGGGCGCGCTCTACAAGGTCGCTCTATGGAATAAACCAGGATTCAACAAGGTATGCCATTTTTTCTATAACTCATTTTCTGAGAGGTTCCAAGTAGTGACATGTGGAGGAATTTCATAAAACACACTGAAGAACATTGTGTATCAGTTTCAAATCTTTATACATTACAGGTACAAAGTTATGATTACTTCAAGTTAGGGTTGTTGACTAATCCAAAACTAGGCATGTAAGACTAAAGAAAAGTTTGATGAAAATGATAGTCTCTTGTTGTTGAAGATAAGGAAAATGATAGTCTCTTGTTGTTGAAGATAAGGAAGGTTTGCGGGAATGTGATCATATAAACCCGTGGTCTATTATAGAGCTACAAATCAGATTTGATGATGAAATTGATGAGGGATTTTGTTGAGGTACATATTGAGTACATACATGGTTGAGACAAGTAGCGTTGATGAGTTGGCACATACATGAGGTGTATAGTTGGCGATAAGCTAAGTACATATTGATGAGTCATAGTTGATGAGTAGTTGACACATGATTTGTAAGCACATCACCCTGGTACATGGTTGGATGCACTTGTTTGTGGTACGTGTTGATTACAAGTTATTTGGTACAACAGGTTGGTGCATGGTTGATGCACTTGTTTATGGTACAGGTTGATTACAGGTTGAGGTACAGGTTGATGCATGGTTAAGATTTATTGGTACAGGTTTACAGCGGTATATCTCACAATGATAGGTTGACAGTGGTTTCATCAGTCTACTTCTACTTCATGGTGGCAGGACGGGGAAAGGACAGGTGGTTGTAGTCACCTTTCGGTTGTAGCCGGAGAACATAGGGGGTTGTAGCCTCCTTCTGGTTGTAGCCAAAGAATTGGGGAGTTGGAGCTTCCCTTAGGTTGTATCCTAAGAAACTAGGGGGTTGGAGCCTGCTTCCAGTTGCAACTGGAAAACAAAGGAAGTTGGTGCTTCCAATGAATGTAATTCTTCAAGACATATAAGAAAAAGCATTATGTGGTTTTCTCCCGATTTGGGTTTCCACATAAAACACTGGTGTATTGTGTATGTGTATGTTTGTTCATTTGTTCATTGCTTATTTACTTTACAATTATTGGATGATAATGCTTCATTGATATAACACTTGGATTTTATGGTTAAAAAGGATTAAATTTCTCTATTATTGATTCACCCCCCCTCTCAGTAGTCCAACAAGTACCTCCACTTGAGGTTCCAGAAGTGGATGGGAATGCACTTGTCATAGGAATACTTAAAATGGGAAGATTGAATCTTCCTCAAAAAATAGTAGAATTGGGGGTATGATTTCCCCCATCTCCTTAAGTACTAATAACATTATTCATCATGGACCACTTGTAAAGAGGGTTTAGGTTTGCAGATTGACTCTAATTATCAAATTTATGAGCATGTAAAAGAAGTGGGATTTGAGGATCAATGAGGGAAAAATTGAAGTTCATCGAAGTTTGATCAGTAAGATATTCAACATGGATGAGTCTAAAATTGTCCTACGAAGGAGGAGATGGAACCCTCCCAGGAATAGGTATGTGACAGTCTAAATCCATGAAGTACCCTTCGGCTAATAGCTCTTCCTTTCCATCAAGCATTAATCATGAAAAAATCTTTCAAATATTGAAAACAAAATGCAATGCAAACACTAAAAACACAATGCAATGCAAACACTACTTATATTTTTCTACTCTTTCAAAAATATAACAATGTAATCCTACCAATCAAACAACTTTAAGGAGAAATGCAAATCAAAGGAACTACTGAAAATGAAAAAAAGAAGTAAAAGAGAGAAACAAAAACAATGTTTTTTATCTTTTTCTTATAAATTAACCCTAAATGTACTTGAACAAGCACAAAAACCAAGAAATACCCTACTCCCTACATACCTCAACCCTTCAAAATCACAAAAAACATTGAAAAAGGAGGGGGGAAAGGGTTTAAAAAATGACATTCTATGTTACAGGAGGTACACACACTTTCTGTGAGAAAAGCATGCATGTACACACACTTCTAGAGAAGAAAAAAGAGTGTGCATGCTCTGTATCTAAAGGAAAGGTGCATATAGTGTCTATTATGGGTAGAAAACTTCTCAAAAACCCTGAAAATTTCCATGAAAACTAACCTACGGGAAAGGCAAGAAAGGTAAACACAACAAGAACTACCAAAGGACCCTAAAAGAAGCTAGAAAATAACAAAGGAAACCCTAATAAGAATAACTCAAGGAGTTCTCTCAATGGAGTCACTAGTTTTGTTGCAGACATAATTATCCTAATAGATAGGGATGAATTATCACAGAGTAGTTCAAAGAAAAGTAGACTTCTTTATCTAAAATTAGACTTCAACTACTTGTTATAATTGACTTTTGTTTAGATACATGACATATCTTGACCTGGTGGTTGCTTTGAGATGAATCATGTGTGTTGATCCTGCTCCACTTGTCCTCAATCCATTCCAAACTTCAACACATACACAAAATGAAGAAGCAAACTTCCCCAAACAAATTAATTATGAAAAAATAAATAATGAAATAACTAATTAGGAAAGTCAATTCTACAGCCAAACACAAATTGAATTCAAGTACTAAAGAAGAAAAATCAAGTTTGGGGGAGAGAAAAAAGAGAGATCTTCCTTTATATTGATAAAAATATCAATATACAAGTATACCCAATGTCTTTCTATCGGCACCTTTCATAACTGTCATCCAGGTTCCTTTGATCCTAGGCCACTTAAGATTGCTTCTAGACTTCGAATCTTTTTTAAGAAAGAAATTGAGGGAAAACGGGTAGTTTTAGGTCTCAAATGCAAGGAAAGAAGATATGACTCAGAAAACAAGGGTTTTCTCTATTTAGAATGTCATAAAAACTTAGAATAACAATCACCTCTAATTTTTCTAGCATGAGGATAGTAGTATGTTAGTTCTACCAATTATACTAGTTCTAGCCCCTTCCAACATTAGACCTCTTTTTATACCCTTATGAGTTGATTGAGGTAGTTGGAAATAGGTTTTAGGAAGGTACAAGTGTATGGGTTCTCTAAACCCCACCCAAGAGTGCATGATTTTCAAGTATTTATTATTGTTTATCCACTTTTCAAGGTGCATGCACCTTTTGTGAAGAGTGTGTGGATTGCAAAAAGTACACACATGTACACGCTCCTTTTGTGAGGGAAAAGAGTGTGTGGATTGCAAAAAGTGATCTTTATGCATGCTTTAGGGTGAGCAATCACATTAGATGATTAGTGTGGTGTCCATTTGAGTATTTTGTACCTCATAGTGTCAAATGATGTTATAACTATCAAGCCCCATAGCAAGACAAAATATGCATGAGTCGAAACACACTCCCTCGAAGGATACAATAGTGGAAAACAAGTAATGGTGATGCATTCTTCTTCTTTGGGCCATGTTGGACCCCACCACAAGTCAAAAAATAAATCCATGAGGAAACTAAAGCACTAAAAGAGCTTAGAATTAATCTTGGACAAGAGACTAATGTGTTTTTCCCCTTTAGGCAGTATTGGACCCCAATGAAGACTTAAAAATACACAAAAATACAAAATACATCATTGACAATGCTAGGAACATTACCTAGAGAGAAAAGAAATGCATTTTAGCCTCTAAGCCTCCACCAAACACCACACCCTTAAAAGTCACAAAATGCCCAAGCAACCAAAACAGAGCATTAGATAAGTTGTAGTATCCCACTGAACAAAGACAAGATGTTTTTTTTTCTGTCTATGATGACAATCGCAGTGTTTTCCCTTTTAGACGGGATTTAGAGCCAACATATATCCAAAGATCGTAAATCAGTGATGCTTGCACTTATATAGGCTTACCCATCCGTAGCATTGTCTATTCTTCCTATTCATAATATTCCACAATTGTGTTTTTTTATCTACGGATTACTTTTATTGAGTGTCATAGGCAAGAGAGTTATAAATATCCAAAATTGAATATCAAGTGATAGCTAAGAAACATTTAAGCCAAAACGCATGTTCTCCATGCCCAATTACCTATAAATCAACTTGTCACAAGGTATTCTCAATGACCAATTGATAGGAGATGTTCTTTATTTAAAATTTATTTTTAATTGAATGAATATTTTTGTACTCAAGTAGGAAAAAGACCTTGAAACCATTGTCCAGTGCTAGGAAATAAAGTATGAGCTCAAAATCCCACCCCTCTTACATGTTTATCCCCAAATTGATTGGTTACATGCCTTATATTCCCTAGTGCCCTTGGTCATGAACTTGTTGACAAGATTTATTAAAAAAACTGTTAATGGATGTGAATTTTTAAATGATGAGATAAATGTATTTTTTATAGACATAACTGATTGAAAGCTTCAAATATTACAGTGTACATTCACATGAAGGAAATAAATTTCATCTTTCCTTTATTCATCAATTCCTTCTCCATAATTTCAGTTCCTTTCTATTAATAAAGCTTGTTTTCATCGTTAACCAGTTATGTTGTTTTATTGTTATGATTTTAGTAATGAGTTATCAAACCAACAAGGTAGTATGTTATCCATTATCTCATAGTTATCATAGTTTGGGCATAATCTTGTTTCATTTCATCAGAAAGGATTGCTTGTGTAGTGAGATTAATGAATAAGGGATGTGTACAAGTGGGATGAAGGAGAATGAATGCAGCACTAAACCCAATGCAACTTCACTCAAGCACAAAAAGAAAAGGGGAATTCCCAAACCAAAAAAAACAACGGAAGTTACAAGGGGCACTAATTGGACTCAAAGAAGAGTCATTTGATGAGCAAGCTACAAACCTAAAGAGAGATGGAATGAAGAAGATGATGAATATTGCTACTAGGTAAGCAACAAATGTGAAGACAACACAACTTTCAATTGTAAACATAAGAAAAAAAATTGAGAATAAAGTGTTGAAAGCATGCGAAAAAAGTGAAAGATGGAAATCCAAGTGATAAAAGTGTATGTCACTAGATCAAGAGTGCTTAATGAAGATTCATTAATGTGAACAATATTGTAATTCTTGATTTCATGAAGTAATTATTCTCTCAAATGTTTGAAGAGTCAAAGTGAGAATAAGATTAATTTTGTAATAAGTTAAAAACTAGAAGCTCAAGAGTCATCTAAGGTAGTTGAAGTGTTTAGAATTTGTAAGGACAAGAACCATGAACACAAACTATAAATAGAACCATTGCAATCAAGCAAAGGGTTCACTTTTTGGCAGACTAAGCTACATTTCTATTCTAATAAAGAGATTTGTATTATCTAGTGTGTTTATACTCTTGCATAACTATGTTTAGTCTTGGGACTATTATCTCCTCTCCCAATGCTTTTGGTGCTTGTGGGAATGACAATTCTAACCTATGGGATTGTTCTTGTGCTATGGAGTTCATTCTCACTTATCTTATGCTTGTTAATGCCTGATATGAAACAATAAGCTTCTCATTGATTTGGAACTATTATTGGTTTCTTAAGATCTCTAAATATGCATGTACTTTAGTTGGTGGACTATTCTCCCTATTTTTAATGTCTTATCGTGTTTCATTTCAACTTGGTTTCTAACTAGTTTCATGATAGGGAATTTTTCTTAGCAATCAAAAATGTTTCACTTTGGGAAGGAGTTAGGAGGGTATAATTCAAGTTAATTTCTAATAAAAATGGGACTATTCTCCTTGTTATCAATTGCATTCTTGGATCTTCTTATTTTTCTCCTTTAATTAGGATTTATTCAATTGCATTTTTTTGCATTTCATTCACTGCATTCACCTCCATTCTCATTTACATTTCTTCGTTAGTTTTGATTAGTTATATTAGAGAGATTAACAAAATATTTGTTGATGATTATAGCTACGTGAAACATCCTCCAGGACACAGACTGAGTGAGTCGGCATGTGAGAGAGCCCATGAGTTGGGTGTGCCCATGAGATGGGTGTGTCGTTCCTCTCTGAGACGGAGATGGAACGTTGTGTGCCCCTGTGTATGGAAGATTCCCATGAGATGGGTGTGTCGTTTCTCTCTTAGACGAAGATGGAACGTTGTGTGTCCCTTTGTAGGGAAGATTCCCATGAGATGGATGTGTCATTTGAGATGAAATGATATGTACCCTTGTGAGTGGTGAAGGAGCCCATGTGATGGGTTTATTGTTCTCCTCTGTGTAGAGAGTTGAGACGATGTGGTACTCCAGATGATTCTCATGTGAGACTCAGTGAGATAGAGATCTGTTGAGTAGGACGTCCTTGTGGCTGAGCATAGGTGGACGTGATCCTAGTGGTTGAGCACTAGTGAGTCTGTGTCCAGATGATTCTCTTGTGGGACTCAGTGAGATAGAGATTTGTTGAGTTGGACGTCCCTGTGGCTGAGCACAGATGGATGTGTCCCTAGTGGTTGAGCACTAGTGGGTGTGTGAGATCCCTTGCTATATTTTCTAAGAGTTAGATTTACCTGTAACCGTAATTGTGATGTAAAGGGTACAGGTCGGCCCCACCATAAAGTGAAAGATAATTGATGTAAAAGATAATTAATATGGTAATTATTAATTATATTATGAGTTATTGAGGTCAACCCTGTTGTGCCAATAGACACCATTTTTTATGTGTCCAGTCTAGTATAAATAAAGGTGATTTCCCCATTGAGGAAATACAACACACATGTGATTTTGGAAATTTCAGCAAGTGCAAGTTTTAGGTCTGAAGTACGCACCTCTCTTGGGTGCTAGCCTTCTTGGTTTTTGAGAGAACCCTTTTGTGTGCTAGGTCTATGGTGTGGGAGGTATTTCTCTTGAGAATATAGCAAAGGATTGGTTGGGTTTTATTCCCTTGTTGAGAAGGGTTTCCCGGGATATTTCTTGTGTTCTTGTGCATGGTATTTCTTCTTCTAATCATGGTTATTGCAGCAAATTGTTAATGGTGTAGCTGCATTTGTCTATGGTTCAAGTAAATGCCAAATTGAAATAAACTTCATGCTTGAGCCTAGCCTAGTGAAAATTCAACAATATTTTAGGTTGCATATGTAATTAATCCATAACCAAAGGGATTTCCATTTCAATGGAGAAAATTCTATTTGTGCCCTTTCATTGAGTAATACTATGTAGTTGATGAGGGTTGTTTCCCATGTCAACATTTTGACACTAGCAAGAGAGGGGACTTTAAGTCGACCTACAAGGAACCATTCTTTTCATGTATGCACTAATATCTCATGGCTCTATTCGATATCTCTACATGGCAAGACAACACTTCTTTGTACCTACAAGGGCCTCAGCATGGCCTTCCAACAAAGGCCATTGATTTCTTCTCGAAGTTCAATGGTGAACACAATGTAATTACATTGGAGCATATTCAGATTTATGAAAGTAGAATTCACTTGCTAAACAGTGTTGAAGAAGATGTCGTGTGTAGGTTATTTCCCTTCACCTTCAAAGGAAAATTATAATATTGGTGGTATTACTTACATTTCCATTCAATTCACAATTGCAAAAATTTCAAGGAAATTTTTTAGGACGCATATGGAAACTATCAAATAGAAAAATTATATCAAGAACTGGGTAGTATACGCAAAGAAGATGATGGACATGTTTGAGACTTCAATATAAGTCTTCGGTGGATGTATTAATAGTTTCGAGAAAATCATAAGCCTTCACTAGAGGTAACTTGTGAGTGATATTTACACTACTAGATTTGGGTTCAAAAAATGACATTGTTACAACATCTAAACCAGCCTTTTCAGAAAATGTCCTTTATTTAATTACTTAGTATTGTTGTCGTTTTGTAAACATTAATATATTAACATATTTAGTAAAACATCATTATTATATATGCATTATGTATTTCAATATGTTGATGGTTTTGTGTCATATGGTATTAAAATCTCCTTGAAACATTGTTATATCAACATCTACAAAGTCATTAAAATGACGTCTTAGAAGGTGCTAAGAACCAAACCATGGGAATCCAATGCTACAGGAAAGTGTCAATATATTGACTCTTGATAATGGCTTGAAACATGTAGTTGGGGTGATCGAATCAACATCTATATGTCAATACATCAACATTTCAAGGGTGCATTTTATGATGAAATTCATGTCCCACAATTCATCAAATTTGTGATATGAAAACACTACCAGTAATATGGAGGATTGATGCCTACAGCGTTGAGTTCAAGCTAGGAAATTAGATGAGTCATGGCCATACATGGTGTGAAATATTTGTCATTGTTGCTGGGTTAGTACGGCCATGAATAGTCACCATTGTCCAACTTGAACTCAATAATGTAGGCAACACTCTTTCATACCAACAATACGAGTCATTTTCAAATGTAAAATGCATAACTATAAAACATGTATTACATATCAAAATATATAGGAAAAGAATGACTTACCTTGGGTGGTGAGAGAACTCTTCATTGTATTTTTCCTCTATCTTTATTCCCTACAAAAATTGAATGTAAAGTGCATCATAATCACTTATATCATCATTTTTATTCATTCATGAAGGAGTGGGATATCTCATTCAACCCTGTGAGAAAGTCCCAGACGCCAGCAAAAATTTGGGCCATTTTACCCAATCTCCTTTTAATTTTCTGGAATGAATCAGTGTTTAAATTGATAGGGAACAAAATCGGTTCATTTCTGAGTAGTGAGCCAGGCTGGGAGATGAAGGCGGATAGGAACTGGGTGTGGGTGCAGATTTCAGTGGATCTAAAAGAATGCCTAACATATGAAATCAAGTTGGTATGCGGTGAATTCAAATGGGTTTAGAAAATAGATTACTGGTAGGTGCCATTTAGATGCTACGGACGTCATCAAGTAGGACATGTGCAAGCCCAATGTCGTAGGGCTCCATCGCATTTTCCACCTTTCCATAAAATATGGAAGCAAAAATCATCGTCGGAAGGCTCAGACGGCATCAAGAGGACGTCAACAGGTAGTGAAGGCGGGTTAAGCTCACACGCTCAAGGAAATTCCTCTCCAGTCTCCTCCTCAAAAAATTCAAAATCTATCCCCATGTCCAGTAGGTCTCTTTCTCTGTTCAATTCTGTTAATGAAAGTTTGGATGGAGGGTACCCCAAAAAATTCATTTCAGAGGCCCCCTCCATTCCTAAATCGTTGGCCCCCGAGTTGTTGTGTCCAGGTGAGGATGGCAGTCTATTATGCTCCTCACTTCCCTTTCTTAATACAGAAGTAGTCAAGGAAGGTATCCCCCCTTCAATCTCTTGTGGGTCTCCCTCCAATTCCCCCTCTGTAGATTCTATTAAGGATTCTAGGTCCTCCTCCTTCTCCATGTCATCTAGACTGTCTGTTAAATGTGAATACCTTCTACGCTCCAAAGTTAGGATTGCAGAAGAGATTTGCAGAGGTGGAGGCTTGGCCCTAGACAAAGGGGGAGGGGGTCAAGCAATCAGAAAATCATTTATATCTATCGCCCAATCCAAAGCCCTGAAGGAAATAAGGAGTGGTAGAACAGGAAAATCCTGAGAAGGAGTTCAAAAATGATTGTTCTCTCTTATAATTCTAGGGGATTAGGGGGAGCTCCTAAGATTCAAGCCCTCAAAAGATTGATAGTTGTAACTAAGCCCGATGTCATCATGGTGCAAGAAACCATCTGAAGTGTGCTTAAATAAAAGGAAGTATTCAGCAGTTTTCTAAAGGGTTGGTCTTTATATGCAATTGACTAAGTGGTGGATCTCTGTGGTGGACCCTTGTCATCATGGTGCAAGAAACCATGTGCAGTGTGGTTAAATAAAAGGAAGTATTCAGCAGTTTTCTAAAGGGTTGGTCTTTATATGCAATTGACTCAGTGGTGGATCTCTCTGGTGGACCCCTGCCAGCATGGTGCAAGAAACCATGTGCAGTGTGGTTAAGTAAAAGGAAGTATTCAGCAGTTTTCTAAAGGGTTGGTCTTTATATGCAATTGACTCATTGGTGGATCTCTCTGGTGGACCCCTGTCATCATGGTGCAAGAAACCATGTGTAGTGTGGTTAAATAAAAGGAAGTATTCAGCAGTTTTCTAAAGGGTTGGTCTTTATATGCAATTGACTCAGTGGTGGATCTCTGTGGTGGACCCCTATCCACCTGGAATCCTATTCTCATTGCCTCGAATGTATATTATTTCTCCATAGGAAACCTAGTTGAGATAGAAGATAGATTTTTGAAGTGCTCCCTCGGGCTAATCAATGTGTATAAGCCCTATTTTGATAGAGTCTCATACTAGGAAAGCTTGGGTCTCTCAGGATGCTTGAGTATTCTAATGTTATTTTAGGTGGAGATCTGAATTTCACTGTCCCATTGAGAGAGGTATGGGGGGAACGGCCAAGACAGGCAGGACTATCAGGAAGGATTCTTTTTAAGTTGGATTGAAAAACACAAGCTGATTGATATAGAATCAGCAAAACTTTCCCAAACTTGGAGAAATGGTCGAAGAGGACAAGAAGCAGTTGCTAAAAGAATGGATAGGTTCTTGCTATCAGAAAATTTAATGTATAAAAATTGGAAAATCAAGTCGAAAGTGGTGGTTGGGGGCATCTCATATCACATGCCTATCATGCCTATCATACTGGAAATTGACAGCAATTCCTTGCACCCACCATCTCCATTGAAATTCAATCATGCTTGGTTGTGTGAAGAAGACTACAAGAATATTATCAAAGACCTTTGGTCTCCATTGGAAGATGATTCTGATTTCTCTTATATGCAACATTTCTCCTTAAATATCTCTAAAGTGACTTGAGAAACCAAAAAATGGGCTAAGGAATTCAATGAAAAAACAACACGGAAATTGCGTCAAATTGAGGCTAAGTTGAGCAAAATCCTGATTGATGGAAGAGCAAGCCAAATATCAGATCATAACTCAGTAATTTGATGCAGAAAAGACAGGACCTCCTAGCATATCAGGAAACTAAATGGTGATTAAAAAGTAGGGCCCTCTGGCTAAAAGAAGGAGATGGCAACACGAAATTCTTTCACAAATTCACCCATCAACACAAACAGGATAACACAATATGGAAAGTTAAAAATAGCAAAGGGGAAATGGTTTCCTCATCTGATGAAATCGCTGCCACAGATAAATATTTTTTCTCAGACTTATTTAAGGTGCCCCCTTGTTTTCCTATAGATGAAATATTGAAGGCCCTTTCTCTATATCTAAAAATGGTGTCCAAAGGATCGAATGAATCCCTATGAGAAGAAATAATAAAAAAGGAAGTTATATCTACTCTCTCCACCTTTCAAAAAGGTAAAAGCCCCGGACCTGATGGTATAACAGTAGAATTCCTTTTAGGATTCCTCGAGTTACTAAAATTTGATCTTATCAAAGTTGTAAATGAGTCTCAGAGAATGGAGAAGGTGTGGAATTATTTCAATGCGACATTTTTTGCCCTTATTCCTAAAAATAAATGCATCGATTCATTTGCGAACTTTTTCCCGATATCTAGTTGTAAACTAATCTACAAACTTATAACCAAGATTATCACCTCTGTCCTTAAGCCTATTTTCAGTGGTTTTATAACTGAAGAGCAATTTGGATTCCTGGACGGGCATCAAATCCATGACGTGGTTTATACTACACAATAAGTCCTTCACTCCATGAAGGCGAAGAAAATTCCAGGGTTTATAATGAAGTTGGACCTTACTAAGGCTTACGATAAGTTCAACTGGACCATTTTCCATCTAGCGTTGATTCAGATGGGGATCAATCTCATGACCGTTAACTGGAGTATGGAGTGCTTCGATTCCTCTTCTCTAGCAGTTTTAATTAATGGATCCCCCTCCTCCTTCTTTTGTCCCTCCAGGGGTCTCCGTCAAGGATTCCCTCTATCCCTTCATCTTTTTGTTGGTAGCAGATGGTCTTAGCGGACTTATTCTCAAAGCTCATGGAAGAAATATCATTAAAGGCATAAATCTGGATTTGGATGTTTTTCTAACTCATTTTCTATTCATAGATGATGTAATCATTTTTGGTGCAGGTTTTGTTCAGGAATTGAAATCATGGTCTGCAGTCCTGGACTCATTTTTCCTAGCAATGGGAATGCAAATAAGTGTGTAAAAATCCATGGTCCTCACCAGTCCTCTGGAAGCAGAAGTAACTAGACATCTGGCGGATTATATGCATTTTGAAAGGAAGAGTATTGATGATGCGCTTAAGTACTTAGGCTTTGACTTGAAGCCAAAATCCTACTCTTTCAATGACTGGACATGACTAATTAAAAATATTCAATGTCGAATCTATTCATGGTCCCACAGATGGCTCACAAGAGGAGGAAGGTTGGTATTGATCAACTCAGTTCTGAGCAGTATCCCAGTGTATTGGACCACAATAGAAAAACTTACAAAAGGAATATTGAACAAGATCAGAAAAAATTGTTTTCAATTCCTTTGCGAGGAAGTAAAGATTATGGAGGTTCGCACCTGGTGAAGTGGAATCGAATTGTAAAGCCTAAAGAGCATGAAGGAAGGGGGGTCAAAAATATATTCTGGTTCTGTAAAATCCTAGGTACAAAAAGCATGTTGCGTTTGATACACAATAAGTCATTGTCGGGAAAAGTTTTATCATCAAAATATTTCCAAGGCCAACCTCGAGAAGAATGGCTAAGGACGTTGAGGAAATCTGTGGCATTGGGGTCCATTGGTTGGAAGGAAATGATGGAATCATATCCGATGATAGAAAGTTGGTTATGCTAGCAAATTGGAAACAATAGGAATGTAAGGGTTGGGGAAGATCCTTGGATTGGATGAGGTGAAGGATTCAAGCTGTCAAAAGAACTAGTCAAACATTTGCATATGCAGTTTTCTCCCTATGAGACGCACGCCTATATGATCAATATGGTATGGGGCAAAGTGAATGGAAAGGGGCATAGTTGTTAGGTCTGACAGACAACAAAAAGGAAGAATGAAAATCCTTCTTTGGTCTCCTATCTTCTAAATTCATTTATCTTCATGAAGAAACAAAGGACTTAATTTTTTGGGCCAAAAATGAAAAGAATGGCTCCTTTACTACCAAATTGGGATATTAGATGCTAGTCGATGATGATTTCGCAGGTGAAGTGAAAGCACGGTGGTCACCAACCGTTCTGAAAGCTCAATGCCCCCTTAAGGAAAAATATTTGGCTTGGCTGGCACTAGAAAATATAATTTTAACGTGGGATAATGGGGTGAAGCAGGGATGGACAGGCCCGAGTTGGTGTATTCTGTGCAGATTGTGCACCATATTTTCACTGCATGCTCCTTTGTTTAGAAAGTATGGGCATAGGTGTGTGCATTATTGAAATGTGGTCTTACATTGTTGGCAGGGGATATCAATTCATGGTGGCAAAGCTAGTTCGAGAATGGTAAGGACAACCCTTATAGGTCTATGCCTCTATTTATATTGTATTTTATATGGTGGGTTCGAAACTCGTGCATATTTCAAAATAAGTTTATCCATAAGGAAGCAGTTTCCGGTCTAGTTCAAAAGCTATCAAGAGAACATATGCATAAGGAGAAAGCTTCGAAGTTTAGAAATATTTTTGAGCCATTAATTGACAAGGAAGTTTCATGGAGTTTTTTGACAGGACCAACCAAGGTCACCCGGCTCGATGTAGATCGGGAGTGGTTCTCATTACTACAACATTCTCTACATGCCAGGTCGAGGCTCAAACATGAAAGTTGAACTAGCAGCTCTGTGGGCTCTCTTGTTCATGGTTAATTCTCCAAATCTTCGAAAAATCCAGTTGTTTGGTGACTCAAAAACTGTGGTGGATTGGATGAAGGGAAAAAGAGATATTCAAGTGGCATGTCTAGCAGCTCGAAAAGCTCGAGGGGTTTTTTGTCCAGATTAGATTGGTTCTCTTGTAGCCATGTATATCGCGAGCTAAATGGGGCAATCGATAAGCTATCCAAGGAGGCATTGGAGCTGTAGGATGGTACCTTCTATTTTCAAGAATACTACGATGGGCAATCCATGGAAGGAATGACCTTCTATTTATTATGAAATGTATAAGAATGAACAGTGGAAACAGTACCTGGAATGATTTTTGTTTTTTGTAATGAAAGAAAAGTAGAAAGGAGAATATAGTAGCAACAGATCAGTAAGTTTTGAATTAGAAAGGAACGGGATAGATTATTTTTAAAGCAGACGGTAGAAGGATCGAAATATGTATATTTCTATTTATGGAATATAAAAAAAATTCTAGCTCGGAAAAAAAATGTTCATACATTCCTTAAATATAATTTTGGATTACCTTATCCTAGTTCAGGTGCTTGATTTATTGGATATTTAAATGTTCTTATAAACAAAAAGTCAAAGCACATATTGATATGTTTAAGGAGCATCAAGGTAATTTGTAGCAAAAGTTTTACTATAATTCACTATAATGTTGAGAACAATGATTAAAGTGACCTCATAAAGACAAAGTAGTGAAACATAAATTAACAAAATAATTATTTGGAAAGAAAAAACATAAGAAAGTGTAATCACTAATGGAGGAGTTAATACCCATTGTAAGATAATGTTTATACTCCAAATTACTATGACAACAAGTTCAATGTCATGGCATTTAAATAGTTAATACAAAAATTGTTGAAATCTACCTAAACAAATATATGGGATTAGGAAACATTGGATAATAAGAACATAGGGAAGAGTTAATTGGGTTTAGTTCAAGTAGTTTTTGTTGAGGGGTGTTTTTCCCCGAGTTCAATTTCTGCAAGTGACATGTTGAGCTCTTAGATGAGCAAACTATCGAAAAAAACCTTGTCTTTTTACAAAATCTGGTTTACCCCGAGTACCATCCTTGAAATAAGAGAAAGTGTCTAGTAAATTTCCTCGGGCTCTATTCCAAAGTTCAAAAAAAACACACAAGAGAAAAAACTACAACAAATTATGAAAAAATGACATGATACTTCTTCTATAAAATATATATAACACTCCCCATTTTTTGTATGCCTCCATCAATGATTAATAAGTCATAATTTGATGAAAGATTTAAGGGAAGTTTTATATTAGTGTTATGTATAGATATACTAATAGTAATTTGTTGATTTAAATGTGATAGTGGTTCATGTATATTTCACAAAGTAATATTGCATAACCCTTCAATGTCTCCTTGTTTCATAAAATAATAAAACAAGCACAAGGTAAAGTACCAAAATTTTAAACAATAACATTAAACCTACTAAACATTTAAGAATAAAAAATAAAGTAGATTATGAAACCATATATAAAGAACAAACATTAAAATGGCAACAAATAACATAAATGCATCGAGACAAGACACGATTCCATAATGACTTAAAATCTCCCTCAAATTAAATCAACATACTGAATGATGGAATTTTAGCATCCTCTTAGACGATAGTGCGTGTCTAAATAACTCTTATGTATTATTATTAGTCCCTGTCGTAGGCATAGAGGGACTATAGTGATCGATAATTCGTTGACCTCGTATTAGATTGTCCTTTGACCACAAATATTTCCATATTATCTATTGTTGGAACCAGGAATTGAAAACATCGATTTTTATATAATAAAAAGTACCATATATGTCATGATCTGAATGAACAATGGATTGGAGGTCTTATTGCCAGCTTCGTTATTCCCAATGTGATATATGTTGGCATACCCAAAGTATTTGATCGTATATGGTCTTTTTGAATCATATATTTTCTTATGCATTGGTCGAAGGTGGATTAATGTTAGCATTAGTTCGAATATTTGGCTTAGCATTTTCTGCTAGGTAAAATACATTTCTTTAGCATATTACTATGTGTGATTTTTGTTTTATTCTTGCGTGCTTCAAGAGAACATGCATGCCACGTTGCATTTTCTCTTAAATGTTTGCATAGGGCTATGCCCTTCAACGGTTCTAACAGTCTTAAGTATTTACCTAACAGGTCTAGCAGTCTTAAATGTTTATTGTACAGATGCGTTGCAATACAGTTTCGTTCCATTTTTTATGGTGTTGTTTGCAGTGAAATTGTGTTGAATTTTTCTCCATCGGCATCACTAGTTCAGTGGTTGATGCTTGTTCGCTGGTTCGTTCCATGATTCTTTTTCTTGTTTGATTCAACTTTTCAAAATTGAGGCCCTGCAATTGCAATTGGACCTCTTCGTGGTTGTTCACTAGTTTGTTGTTCTTCAACTTTGCAAGTTGTTGGACTTGTTGTTGCGGTTTACAGTTTGTTGGGGCTGAGTTGTTGTCATCCCTCGTTGACGGGTAAGTTTTTGTGCCATCGTTTCGTTGCTATTTTTTAATGGTGGGAGTCCCTGCCTCGAAATTCTGTTGCAGACCATCTTTCTCTGTGCTCTTAATTTATGTTCCTGGAAACCATGTGTTTTCATATGTCGGTTGCCACATCCATAGCTATTTAGAAAATTGCAATGCAGAGGGGTTTTCGAAAACTAGTTCAGATCTATCACAAGAGAGAACCATCCGTCGGGGTGTAGAGGCAGGGAATTCTTTTATTATGTGGGTCGGAAAACTGCGTCCACCTATTGTCTTTGTCCTGTCCTTTCTATTTTGCAGAACTTTTTCTGGCTCTGAGAAGCTTGTAGGATGCACGCCATGAATAGGTTCAAAACGGTCTTTCTTCTCAATAAATTTATGGTGTTATTTATTTGTGTTTTTTCTTCTTTTTGGTTCACTTTCTAGTGTGGGTTTGTTTTCTTGTCATCTGCTATGGGGACTAGGGGGGATTGAAGTTGACAAGAAGAAGGTTGAAATATACATACGGGGATTGGTACGCAGTTCCGCGCTTGTAGTTTTCCTGTTTTTTTTTCATATTTCTTTTTTTTCCTCGTTTTATTCTTTTTTTCCCCTTTTCTCTGTTTTCATGCAAACTGAAAGTATCTAAGAAATAGCTTCAAAATCACAGTTCAAAAGATGAAAGAAGTAATAGATGTTGAGTCATATGAAATAGATACACACTTCATTATACATGACAGCATTGACGAGGTTTTGCATAGCAATGGCCTTTTTAGATTGGATGCATTCTCGTATACTATAGGGGATTGCCTTTTCGATGCATTTCAGGTTCTACTGCATTTTCGTTATTCCTCGACCGACCTGCGCAATGGATTGATAGATTATTTCTTGGGATGTTTAAAAAATGGCGATGTTGAGGCATTGGAGTCGTATGAATACGAACTGGAATCTTATTTTCTTCGGCAGTTGCATGGAATACATGATGTTGCTACGTATTTTTCAAAGATGTGGTTGTCTACATCTTCAATTATGCCTACACATGAGAGGGGACTTTGGGGAGATACATTTTGTATACGGTGGCTATCTAATTGGCTCAATAGATCAATTGGAATATGGTCATTGACAAGAAAAACAAGATATCTACTATTCAACAAAACTACATCTGACAATCCATATTGCATCTTGTTCCATGATGTCAATGTTGCCAGTGGTCGTTATGAGCCACTACTGTACAGGAAATTGTCCATATGCAATCTTGAAGGAGCTCATATTTACTTCTCCCTCATTTGCAAAGACCTTGAATCGCAGTGGAAATGGATTATGCATCGCATAGACTACCATGGTTTACAGCTAGCAACAACTATTGTGTCTAGATGTGGAGATAGCATGTTCAATGCAATTTGTTGTTTGGTACCAGCGGAGTTTGATGTGCAGTCATTGTGTCTTTACATTGTACAGTCCTTTTGCAATGCAATTATAGGCGCCAGCCAACAGGATTTTAGCTGCTTGCATCAACACCTTTCACCATATCTCCTAGAAAATATGTCGGCAATTGGAAGTTGGAAAGAATACCTTGTAAACATGGTGTTGCCATATGAAAAAGGAAATGTGGAGGGTTGCAGATTCTGTTTGCAATGGATGTCTATCATATTCAGAGTAAATATCCAGGTCTGGTCGGCCTTGCTAGATGGCATTGTCCATTCCTGGTCTATTGATTCAAATTACGATTGAACAATTGACATCCTCTCATTGAAAACAGATACAACACATATCCATTATCAACCTTTGCTTGGACATATCACTGGTTCAGGGTTCAATGTCCATGCCACCCAAACCGCATCGAATCTGCATATGTGTGGCATTTTTTTTAGTGAGAATGAAACTCCTCCCAGTTGTGATATGGCCATACGGGACTTAAACAAAAAATTCATGCATGAAATTCATCCCAGTTGTGATGAGTCCATACAGGGCTTAATAAAAAAACGTAGACTAAGTTATCACAACTTGAAAAAAGTTATGCGTGAAATTCGTCCCAGTTGTGATGAGGCCATATAGGCCTTAAACAAAACAAACAGACTAAGTTATCACAAGTTGAATCAGAGTGAAATTCATCCCAGTTGTCATCAGATCATCCTGCCCTTGGACAAGAAACGTAGAGTAAGTTACCACAACTTAAAAAAGGTCATGCGCAAGAGAAAAAAATACATTGCTACACGTCCTTTTAGAGAGAAACTTTCATATCACAATCTAAAGAAATTTGTTTGTGCACAACACAACAAAAACAGTTACGGTCGCATATCCCATAATGGTCATGCAACTGTCGCATTTCGTGGGCTAGAAGCAACAACATGCACTACTACCAATGAAAACTGGCAAACACTTTCTACCCATACTTCCTTGTGAAAGAAAGATACAAGACAAACCTACATGAAACAAATTAAAAACACTCATTCCATTGCATGTGCAATTTGTGAACAATTGAATTTATCAAAAAACAGTAATTCTTTCACACCTAATTTGGAAGCAGAATACCTCTGCTTGACAGCGCATGATAAAACATTTTCCAGTGGAAAAATTTGTCTTCCATGCAAACGGTCGCTTGAAAATGGAAAATTGTCACAATTTGCAACCCCTGACCAAATAAGATGTAATACACCACTACCAGATGTAAGTGCACTTACGGAACTTGAAGAGAGACTTGTGTCTCTTCGAATTGCATTTGCACAAATTAGACCCTGGGGATATAAACGACCCTAGATGGGCTTAACAGGATCAATTATTAATGTGCTTGTTCAACTAGATGTTGTGCAAAAATCATTGCCACAATTCATTAGCGATACAATGACAATTGTTGTGGCTCTAAAAAGACGTTTGTGATACAAAAATGTGTATCAAACAAGCAAAGTGTGTGTGCATGTTGTTATGGAAGAATTAAAGGAATTATGTTCCAGGGCCCTGTACAAAGCACAGAACATTTGTATAAATGAGAACTGGAACAATGTTCTTTCATAAGAGGATGCCAACTCTGTAGAGACTCTCGAAAATGCTAGTGAATTTGATACAAGTGATGAATCGGAGAATGAAACACCTGATGAGACATTGGTGCATGGATTCACTGATTCACAGTGCATTCGTGACTTGCAAGACAAGATTGTCGAAATTGCACCTGCTAAGGAGTAGCATCCACTTGGAATATTCAAGGAAAAATTCACTAAGGAAATGAACTTCCCAACACTCTTCTATGGAGATCCACATGCCACTGACATTACAAAACGATTCAGTTATCATAAAATAGTCCGATGGGAGATGTTACATTCAAGCGATGACTTCTCCTATCACATAACAAATTTGTTTTTCAAAACAATGCGCATAATAATAGAGCAAGTGCTCTCCTTCATGTGGGTCCGAATAAGAAAATGTCAGTTACAAGGAAGAAAGTTGTTGGCCAAGGATGTCAAGTACAAAGTAAAACTAGAAAAAATTCTAAAATCGGATATTGGATACATAGATTTCAAAAACATTCGCACCTCTCCTGACTATTTGCAACAAAATAAGAAAACTATTTTTGCAATGATCCGGCAATTGGGCCCACCAACATTTTTCATCACATTTACAAGTGCAAAGCATTGTTGGGATCCATTGGTGGATGTCGTATCTGACCTGCATAGGAATAGGAAACGTAAAAAACAAACCGATACACTAGAAAATAATGGCATTGACTACCTCATAAGAAAAGACCCAGAGACATGTACTTGGTACTATAGACATAGAATAAATGATTTGAGACAATTGGTATGCCATGATGAAACGTTTTTCAGAAAAATATCAGACTAATTTTTTGTGACTGAATTCCAGAATAGGGGGAATGAACATGACCACGCACTGTTGTGGATAAAGGGTGCACCAGTCTATGGAGTTGACAACAATTCATAGATTGAGCAATTTGTGGACAAATACATAACATGCAACACAGATCATTTGGATCCAGAACTTGCCAAAGTTCATAGACATTACCGTACAAGAAATTGTAGAAAATGAAAAAACTCGCATTGCAGATACAACTTTCCCGTGTCGCCAATGAGAGCTACAAGAATCATAGAGCTACTTAGTTTAGAGGACAATGTTGTTGTTGATAAATCTAAATCCTTGCTCGCATTTCTAGAACAAGGAGAATTTGACGACCTGATGAGCTTCGATGACTTCTTGACAGAGATAAATCTATCAGAAGATGAGTACATCCAATCCATACAATGTACGCTTAAATAACCAACAATTTTCCTTAAACGAAAACTTTCCCATATTTGGAACAACAGTTTCTCCAAGGGCATGCCAGTTATGTGGAAAGAAAATACAAATGTGCAGTACGTGTTGAATGCATATGCTGCAACATCTTACTGTACCTCGTATATGACAAAGGTTGACAAATCTATGACAAGTGCATTCAGAAGAATACGCAAAGAACATGAAAGAAGTCATATTGATGTCATACAAATGATACGCACACTTGGCAATACATTGCTTAATCTTCAACAAATGTTTTCTCAGTAAGCAGTTCACATTGCACTTTCCTTGTCCCTCACTTGTAGTTCAAGAAAATGTGTCTTCATAAACACATCTCCACTTTAGAAACGCACATTCGTGCTTAAACCACCAGTTTTGCTAGAACAAGAGCCTGACAATTCAGAAGATGTGCTATGTCGCTCTATTGTTTATTATTACCTCCAGTGTCCATCTCCTATTAGGCATATCTACTTAACAGAATTTGTATCGCATTATAAAAAAAATGGTACACCCATATCAAAAATAAAAAAACCCTCTGTGATACGGTTTGTCAAATACAATAACCATTCTGACTATGAAAACTATTGTAGAGAAAAACTGTTGATGTACATTTCATTCTATGAAAACGAAGAAACATTAAAACATAACTTCTCTACATGGGAGGCTATATATGTTGCCTCTGAGACTATAGTGCACATCAATGAAGCTAGATTTACCTACAATGTTAATCCAACATGGGGTGATCTACAAATTGCAGTTAATGAGCTAGAAAACCCTGGCAATCCTCATGACACATTCACAAACCGAAAAACAACCAGAACTCATTGCGAGTCCTATGACTTACAAGCGGATTTGCCTTATCCTCAAGCAGGGGGAAGTGAAAAACGTATCAATCTTGGTTTTCAAGTCACAAAACATCTTTTCCTAATTGAAAATAATGAATACCACAGAATAAGACATTTGTTGAATCGAGAACAACAAACAATTCTAAAGGACATTGCGCTTAAAAAACACTTGAACATGGACACTCATGTGCACTTGTTCCTTACAGGCGGAGAAGGAATAGGCAAGACATTCACAGTGAAAGCACTGTTCCAAATGCTTATATGAATCTATGATTCAAACAATTCCTCTGATCCTATGAAACCAAAGGGCCTAATAGTTACATACATGTGAAAAGTTACATTTAATGCAGGTGGAACAATAGTCCACTCTGCATTTTTAATGCCTTTTAACAAGTCACAGTTTCTTCCACTTAGCAAGGAAATGTTGGATACATTGTCTAAGCTTTATGAAGAACTCCAACTTGTCTTTGTAGATGAAGCATCTTTGATTGGAAGTCGATTCTTGTATTCCATTGACAACTGACTAAGAAGCATAAAACATGTGCACACGAAATACTTTGGAAACATTGACATGATATTCTATGGGGATCTTTACCAGGCACAACCCATCCAAGATTATTTGATATTTGAACAACCTACCATTAACATGCAAAGAGTGATGCATGACTTCTGGAGAGACAATATTAAATGATTTGAATTGCATACTACAATGCGCCAGACAGATGAAACATTCATTGCAATTTTGAATAGAATGCGGACAAATAGCCAAACATGCGATGACTTAACATATATCAATTCCAGGTGCTTGCGGCATGCACCAACAGACCCAATGTTCCCTTACATGTTCTACTCAAATAAGGATGTTGCAATGCATAACACGCACATGCTATTTCTCATGCATGGAGATGATATCATCATCAATTGAATTGACGTGGAAGAAGACAACCATGGAAATGTGTCAGGTCATGAATATATAGCCACTTTACCTTTGCAACTTGTCCTGAAATTATATATGTTGGTTGAAATATATGCATGTAACTATGATTCATAGGATGGCTTGTTCAATGGTGCAAATGGAATACTCAAAGGCTATACGAAAACAGAAAAACTTGATGTCCTTTGGATTAAGTTCAATGAACCACATATAGGCAAGCGACAAGCAAGCAAGTTGGCTTATCTATATAATTCAAACATTGCAAGTGATTGGACACCTATTTTGTGAATATCAAAGCCAGTATTGACATCAGCAAAGACAGGTCGACTGAAGATTCGAAAACAGTTTTCGATTAAACCTGCATGTGCACGTACAGTCCACAGATCGCAAGGACTAACACTTGATAATGTTGCATTTCAGCCTACTGGAATTCGAATACATGGACTTGTGTACACGGCACTGTCCAGTGTCAGAAGCATAGACTCCTTGTATTTACTAAGTCCTCTTACAAAAGATAACTTCAAAGTGAAACATAAAGTTGATATTGAAATGGAATGAATCAGGACCACCGTAAAATGGCAACTGCACTATGATTACCAATTCATACAAACAAATTCATCTGTATCAATTCTCTCACTTAACACACATAGCTTAAATGCACACATGGATGATATACTAAATGACAATGATACAATGCAATCCGATATTTTATGTTTGCAGGAAACATACATGGCATTATGCATGCAGAACAAACAATTCCCAAATCACAATTGCATATCAAGTTACATTACACATGGGGTGATATATTGCTAAAAATACATGTACCAATTTTGGACCATATACATATCAAAGAAAAGAATGTTGAGCTGGTGCTTGCAAAAAAAAAATTCCATGAAACAGAAGTTGCAATACTCAATCTATATGTTGCTCCCCATGCAACATTCTCCAACTTAGTAGATTTTATTTCCAATGCATTGGGCCATTTCCATATGAACGGGCCCATTTTGCTTGTAGGAGACTTCAATATTGACATACTACAAAATAATGGTAGAACAAAAGAATTGGAAAACTACATGTGCAAATACAGTCTTTGCTTTCTTTTGAACAACACAAGTCATCTGCAAAACGCACTTATTGACCATGTGTGGTTGCATGTGCCCATTCCTCAATACAGTATGTTTATATTAGACACATATTGGTCTAATCACGATACAATTGGTATTGCACTTGAATTATGAGATATACATCAAACATATTGCAAAGTCATATGTATATGTTTCAAAGCATATATATATAGCTTGTTGCAAAAAAAAAAACAAATTATCCAGCTTCTTAGTTTTCCCTGATTTGTACACATATTGGTCTGGTCACCATACAGTTGGTGTTGTGCTTGAATTATGAAATATACATTATGAAAAATAAATAAAAAAGGTACATTCTTCTAAAACTATCTGTTACTCTATTCTTATTCTATTTTTTTTAGTGTATGTACATAGTACTTCCCTTTTTCTTTACATGTTAACTTATGTTCATATCCGTTTTGTTTTGTACTTGTTTTCATAGAAACAAACAGGAAAACTAGACACCGCAAAGAACTCCTAACCAGGAATGTAGAGGAATCCATGCAAAGGTGCATTTTTTTTTGCCCGTGTTCCATATTCAATAGTTTTTCGTTTACTATGTTTGTATTTGTTGAACTGGTTTCACCTCTATTTTTTTGGTTTGTTTTTTTTTTTGCCTCCTTCGACACTCCATATCTTCCTCTACGTTCACTTGTCTTCGTGTGTGTAATACATATTCAATATTGAGCTCCACAGTGCTGGATTCCATCTGTAAATTTGTAAATCTCGGAACTCTGAATGTTGTTTGGAGGACACGGAACAATAGAAGTGAAATGTTGAGAGAGGCAGCCCGCAAGTCTACTTGTAAATTTGTATATCGTGCAACTCTAGGTGTTATTTACATGACAAGGAACATTAGATGCCCAATTTAGAGCTCGCCAACCCACAAGTCTGCGATCCAAAAAAGTGGCTAAGTATGGAATAAGGGATCTATACATGCTCTATAACATGTCATGTCCATACTTTATAAAAGCACATATTTAGTATGTATTGCTCGTTACTCGGAGCCCGCCAGCCCTGGAGTCCATCTGTCAATTTGTATATCGCGGAACTGAATAGAAGTACAATGTTGACCCAGCCAGCCCACAAGTCCTCTTGTCAATTTGTATATCGCGCAACTCTGGGTGTTATTTGTAGGACATTGAACATTAGAGGCCCAATTTAGAGCTTGCAAGTCCGTGATCCAATAGAAGTGCAATGTTGAGCCAACCAACCCATAATTCCACTTGTCAATTTGTATATCGCGCAACTCTAGGTTTTATTTGCAGGACACAGAACATTAGAGGCCCAATTTAGAGCCCGCAAGTCCGCAATCCAAAAAAGTGGCTAAGTATGGAATAAGGGATATGTACATATTTAGTATGTATTGCTCATTTCTCGGAGCCCACTAGCCCTAGAGTCCATCTGTCAATTTGTATATCGTGAAACTCAATAGAAGTACAATGTTGAGCCAGCCAGCCTACAAGTCCGCTTGTCAATTTGTATATAGCGGAATTCTAGGTGCTATTTGTAAGGCACGGAACAATAGAGGCTGGTATTTTAGCCCATCCGCCCGAGAACCCGCGATCCAAAAAGTGTACATGCACTATGAAATATCAGGCAGCCCGCAAGTCTACTTTTCAATTTGTATATCGCGAAACTCTGGGTGCTATTTGTAGGACACGGAACAATAGAGGCCTATTTTTTGAGCCCGACGGCTCGAGAACTCGCGATCCACAAAGTGACCAAGTATGGAATGCGATATCTGTACATGCTCTATAAAATCTCATGTCTATACTTTATAAAGGTACATATTTAGTTTTCCCTAGTTTCTACACATACTGGTCTGGTCACCACACAGTTGGTGTTGCACATGAATTATGAAATATGCACTATGAGTCTGACCGAGCGCTTTTGTTTCCTTAGCCAATTTTATGCCTGTTGGTTCCCGGCTACGCGTTATCGAACTCTCGTTCCCCAAGTTCCAAGTGTACATATTGCATCCAAAACTTGGGTAATCCATGTCTATGCTCGCGGGTTCCCAGAGGGCAGAGTGGCAGATTTCATGTCCATCTATATCTCTACATCACGAGTCCAACCAAACGTCGTTCATTTTCATAGTTCGCGAATTTTTTGGTCGTGGGTTCCTTTGTGGGTTCCATCCATCTCTCATGGCCCATGTGCACGGTATACATCTTGCGCCCAAAACTTCAGTGATCTACAATTGGACCCGGACTCGAAGCTTGCGACTCATTTGATAATTTTCTTTAATTAAATTGTACAATATCAATATTTAATATTAATAATTTAGTTCTTGAAAATAATGGTTTTTAGATAATGTTAGATATATAACATATATTTTATATGTTATAGATGTAGACAATCGCAATCTTGAGCCCGCCGGTCCTGGAGTCCGTCTATCAATTTGTATATCGCAGAACTCCCAGTGTTGATTGGAGGACACGGAACAATACAAGTGCAGTGTTGAGCGACCCAGCCCAAAGTCTGCCTGTCAATTTGTATATCACGGAATTGTGGGTGTTATTTTTAGGATACGGAACAATAGAGGCGGAATCCCATATCCATACTTTATAAAAGTACATATTTAGTATGGATTACTCGTTCCTCGGAAAATTTCTAGGTCCGGAAGTGGCGGATACACATGTTCATATTTCCAATTACTTTATATCGCCAGCCCGTCCGTCTGCTTGCCCGTTTCATTTTGTACATATTACATGTAATATGTATTACATATTACATGTAATGTGTAATACATATTCAATCTTGAGCACGCCAGTCGTGGAGTCCATCTATCAATTTGTATATTGCGGAACTCCGAGTGTTGTTTGGAGGACACAAACTAATAGAAGTGCAATGTTGAGCCAACTAGCCCACAAATATGCTTCTCAATTTGTATATCACGCAACTCTGAGTGTTGTTTGCAGCACACAAAACAATATAGGCCCAATTTTGAGCCCGCCAGCCAGAGAACCCGTGATCCAAAAAGTGGATATTTTGAGCCCACCAGCCTGATAACCCGCGATACATATTACATGTAATGTGTAATACATATTCAATCTTGAGCCCTCCAGTCCTGGAGTTCGTCTGTCAATTTGTATATCGCGGAATTCCGAATGTTGTTTGGAGCACATGGGGCAATAGAAGTGCAATGTTGAGCCAGCCAGCCCGTAAGTCCGTGATCCAAAAAGTGGCTAAGTATGGAATAAGGGATCTGTACATGCTCTATAAAATGTCATGTCCATACTTTTTAAAAGTACATATTTAGTATGTATTTCTTGTTTCTCGGAGCCCGCCGGCGCTAAAGTCTGTCTGTCAATTTATATATCGTGTAACTCAGTAGAAGTACAATGTCGAGCCAGCCAGCCCACAAGTTCGCTTGTCAATTTGTATATCAGGGAATTCTGGGTGTTATTTGTAAGGCACAGAACAATAGAGGTCTTTTTTTTAGCCCACCAGCCTCAGAACCCACGATCCAAAAAGTGTACATGATCTATAAAATCTCATCCAGCCTGCAAGTTAGCCTGTCAATTTGTATATCGCGGAACTATGGGTACTATTTGTAGGACACGGAACAATAGAGGCCTATTTTTTAGCCCGCCAGCCCAAGAAACCGTGATCCACAAAGTGGTCAAGTATGGAATGCGATATCCGTACGTGTTCTACAAAATCTCATGTACATACTTTATAAAGGTACATATTTAGTTTTCCTTGCTTGTACACATACTGGTCTGGTCACGACACAGTTGGTGTTGCACATGAATTATGAAATATGCACCATGAGTCTGACCGAGCACTTTTGTTTCCTTAGCTAATTTTGTGCCTGCAGATTCCCAGCTACGCGTTATCGAACTCTTATTCCCCGTGTTCCAAGTGTACATATTGCATCCAAAACTTGGGTAATCCATGTCTATGCTCGCGGTTTCCCAGACGGCGGAGTGGCAGATTTCATGTCCATCTATATCTCTACGTCACGAGTCCAACCGACCGCCATTCGTTTTCATAGTCCGTGAATTTTATGGTCGTGGGTTCCTTTCTGGGCGCCATCCAACTCTCATGCCCCATGTGCGCAGTATACATCTTGCGCCCTAAACTTCAATGATCTACAATTGGACCCGGACTCGAAGCTTACGACTCATTTGATAATTTTGTTTAATTAAATTGTAGAATATCAATATTTAATATTAATGATTTAGTACTTGAAAATAATGTTTTTAGATAATGTTAGCTATATAGAATATATGTTATATGTTATAGATGTAGACAATCGCAATATTGAGCCCACCAGTCCTGGAATTTGCCTGTCAATTTGTATATCGCAGAACTTTGGGTGCTATTTGTAGGACACAAAACAATAGAGACCCAATTTTGAGCTCGGCAGCCCGAGAACCCGTGATCAAAAAAGTGGGGATTTGTACATACTTTATAAAGGTGCATATTTAGTTTTCTCTAGTTTGTGCACATGTTGGTATGGTCAGCACATATTTGGTGTTGCACATGAATTATGAAATATACACCACGAGTCTGACCGAGCACTTTCGTTTTCGATCTGTCCATACTTTATAAAGGTACATATTTAGTTTCCCTAGTTTGTACACATACTGGTCTTCTCACCACACAGTTGGTGTTTCACATGAATTATGAAATATACACCACGAGTCCGACCGAGCGCTTTCGTTTCCTTAGCCAATTTTATGGCCGCGGGTTCCCGGCTACGCCTTATCGAACTCTCATTCCCTATGTTCCGAGTGTACATATTGCATCCAAAACTTTGGTAATCCATGTCTATTCTTGCAAGTTCCCAGACGACGGAGTGGCAGCTTTCATGTCCATCTATATCTCTACATCACGAGTCCAACCGACCGCCATCCGTTTTCATAGTTTGTGAATTTTATGGTCGTGGGTTCCTTTGTCGGTGTCATCCAGCTCTCATGCCCTGAGTGCGTGGTATACATCTTGTGCCCAAAACTTCGGTGATCTACAATTGGACCCGGACTCGAATCTTGTGACTCATTTGATAACTTTTTTTTAATTAAATTGTACAATATCAATATTTAATATTCATAATTTAGTACTTGAAAATAATGTTTTTAGATAATGTTAGATATATAACATATATGTTATATGTTATACATGTAGAAAATCGCAATCTTGAGCCCGCCAGTCCTGGAATCCGTCTGTCAATTTGTATATCACGAAACTTTGGGTGCTATTTGTAAGACACGGAACAATAGAGGCCCAATTTTGAGCCCGCCAGCCCGAGAACCTGCGATCCAAAAAGTGGCTAAGTATGAAAGTTCGTCTGTCAATTTGTATATCACGGAACTCCGAGTGTTGTTTGGAGGACACAGAAAAATATAAGTGCACTGTTCAACCAACCAATTAAATTGTACAATATC
The DNA here is from genome assembly GCA_010110895.2 of Picea sitchensis. Classification (NCBI taxonomy): domain Eukaryota; kingdom Viridiplantae; phylum Streptophyta; class Pinopsida; order Pinales; family Pinaceae; genus Picea; species Picea sitchensis. Next base: position 70,918 of record SNQJ01S0006565.1, on the reverse strand, counting down.
AACGCCCTGGATTCTGTCTGTAAATTTGTATATCTCGGAACTTCGAGTGTTGTTTGGAGGACACAGAACAATATAAGTGAAATGTTGAGCCCGCAAGTCTGCTTCTCAATTTGTATATCGCAGAAGTCTAGGTACTATTTGTAAGGCACGGAGCAATAGAGGCCCAATTTTGTGCCTACCATCCTGAGAACCCGCGATCCAAAGAGTGTACATGCTCTATAAAATCTCAGCCACCCCGCAAGTCTGCCTGTCAATTTGTATATCGTGAAACTCTGGGTGTTGTTTGTATGACACGGTTGTTCGTCCTCATCTCTATTGAGAATTGGAATGTCATTCACGGGATCTTGGGTTGGCCCGTTCACGAAATCTTCAAACCCTAGTTCTTAAAATGAACCCGGCCGACATTTCCCTATTCCATACTTAGCCACTTTCCCGCAATTCTGCAAATATACAAACCATCTGCTGAACTGCACTATCATGCCCTTTTCCATTTTACACGTTGTGCAGTCAAAAATTCCCACTCATGCAATTTTGTCGTTGGACACTCACATGTCCTCATTATCTCCTATAAACTTATTTTGAAGCTCGTCTGACCGTTTTTCAAACTTGGTCATTCCTTCCTTGCTTTCTCTTCCCCGTCTTCATCACCTTCGCACCTGTCTATAATAAAAAATAATGTTTATATGTGTGTGTGTGTGTGTGTGTGTGTGTGTCTTGTTTCTAAATCTTTAATGCTAACAACTCATCATGCAGGGACCATGTAAATTTTCATTGATGGGTGAAAGGATTGAGAAGATTTGTCATTAATGCACATTAAACCAATATTTGCAAAGGATTTTGTTATCCCTTATGAGTGTTAATTTAAAATACCATGGAATTTCATTCGCACGTCGTCTGCTTGGTTCGTTCACGAAACCTCCAATCCTTAAATGTTCTTATCGTAACCGCCACCTTCGCACTTCTAAGTATGTAATAATTAAGCATACAGCACGCATAGAAATTTTAATTAATGAGCGAAGAGCTCGAGGAGATTTTCTATTCGCACGCATTGAACCAACATATCCGGGGGGATATATTATCCCCTCCAATTGTTCATTTCAACCAGCATTTGGAGCAAACAGACGTTTTCATAAACTACTGGCAACAGCTCCACAACATTTCTCTAGAGATATAGTGAACATCTTCGAGCCTGAGGACCAAAACCACCAAAGTAAAAAAGCATCGCTCCAACAACCTACCATAGTAACAAAGCAACCCAAAGTTCTTCAAACGGACGAGTTTCGTCCTAAAATTGATAGTTCTCACAAGCGTCTCGTGCAGAAGAAGGCAAACAGAATTGTAGGGGAGGCAGAGGAGCCCGAAATTGAGAGTGAAAACATGGATCTTGACGCTGATCTAGATAGCATATTTTGCAACCTTAATCAATCGGGAGACGTGATTCACCATAGCTACCCAATGCACATAGTTGATACCGAAATTTTTCACATAGAGGAATCCCTCGTATTCCATAGTGTTGTTTTCGAAAGCGAATCTAAAAAATTAATTATTGAAAAGAGAGATGTAAAAAATAAGAGAAGAAAACATCGTTCAAAATTTGACCTTACCAATATGCAGCCATCCCAAATCTCTGGACTTCACAGAGAAATCAGAGATGCTCTTCATGATTCCATTGGAGTCATTAAGGCCAAGAATGCCAGACTAAAGGACCGGATCAAGGAATTAGAGGAAGCTTTGATTCCTATGCCATTGCTTGGCAATCCTTTGACAATAGTCATGTATGCGACTCCATGCACCCCTGCAGCAATGCTAAAAGGATCATCCATCTTCCTCGCATCGTGTAGAGGATATGTGGAGAAAAATATCAAGAAAAGAATGGAACTGATTATTAAGGCCTGGGAAACATCACAAAATATGGATTCTTTGGGAAGTAGGGCACATAACTTTCTCGAACTTCTGCAAACGGATTTAAAAAATGAATAAAATTTCTATTTGGACATGGTCATCCCTTTTTCCTTTCATGTCAACAACATGGCAGACACGACAAGAAGACAACATGATCTCCCCTCCAAAAAATGGCTCACTCAATTAGAAGCATGCTAGAAAGAGAAGGTGAAGAACATGTATCTCATCGTCCAATCATGTGAGCAAGCAATATCAAAGAAATAAACATTATTCACAAAGCTCACCAAAATAGACTTAGCTGGAAGGACTAACGAGTTCCAGGACCCCATCTTAATTGTCAACTTGTTGGCGTTAACCAAGGAAGCTTTCGATAAACAAGTTGATAATTTTAAGGCGTTGTCTTTAGAAAAATTTGACAGGATTCTTGTATATCATGAAGATCACGTGGACAAATGGCTAGTCGACTATTCGGTACAGAATGGAGACATTCATCAGGCTCTGTCTAATCTTTCTATTGATCTAAGCGAATTAGAAAATGAATTTTTCAGCATTAAAATCCAGAATGACACCAACGTTGTCCCCTTGAGAAGCTACATTGAAGAATTCGTCGAAACAAACTTGAAGCGGGTCGCCGACAAAATCCAATAGGAAAAGGCATCAGCAAACAAATAGAAAAAATACTTATATGGACCATTGTTATAAGTCTTTTGTTCATCAATCCAGTTATTCAAGCGGGTCAGCAACTAAATCCAACAGGAAAAGGCATCAGCAAGTAAATAACAAAAATACTTATATGTACCATTGTTGTAAGTCTATATTGATCCTCCTTTATTTATCAATCCAGTTATTCCACCTTCTCTGAATAGAAATCTCTACCCAAAGACTAATATCTTCCCATTTCTACTTTTCAGGTATTACAGTCTACCGTCTCCAAATTCTTCTTTCCACAATCCTATTTCTTGTACATATTTTCTCTTATGGTCTGCGGGAGCCCCAATCCCAGTCTATATGATAAACGCATTTAAATTTCCAGGTATATGTAACAAACTTTTTTTTTATATATATTCCAAATAAAACTATTTTTTTGTCTCCTTTTATATTTATGTGCTCCTAGATTATTTCAATTCTCATTTTTCCTGATGCATATATTTTTTTGCTTGGTCATTTTTAAAATTAAATTTGAGATAAATCACTCATTTAAATTTGAGATATCATATTTGACACACACACACACATATATATGTGTGTGTGTATTTTATTTTATTTTTTTAATTTCCAGGAATAAGTCATTTTAAAAATTAAA
>SNQJ01S0006564.1:145884-178989 GCA_010110895.2 Picea sitchensis | reverse complement strand
ACTATTGACTTCATCATTAAACTACTTGGGATTGTAAGGCAACATGATTTCATCATGGTAGTGTTGGATAAGTTAACAAAGACTGCTCATTTTATTCCAGTCAAATTGTCACATTAGGGAGCCAACATTGCTAAGATTTACATGAAGGAAATTGCTAGGTTACATGGTGTTCCCAGGGCAATAGACTCTAACAAAGATCCCAATTTCACTTCAAATTATTGAAAATAATTATTTAAAGAAATTGGGACAAATTTAAATTTTAGTACAACATATCAACTGGAGTCAAATGGGTAGACATAGAAGATCAATTAGGTGATTGAATTTATGGCAAGAATTTATGTTATGGACAAGCTTTTCAGGTGGGAAGACTACCTTCATCTTGTTGAATTTTCTTATAATAATGGGTGTCAAGCATATTTGAAGATGAGCCCCTTTAAAGCATTGTATGGATGTAGGTGTAACACACCTATGAGGTTGAATAACCCAGTTGATAGAGAAATCATTGGGCTACAGTTGCTCAGGGAAATGGAAGAGTAGTTAGTGAAAATAAAGAAGAACTTAAAATATGCATAGAACAAGTAGAAAAGTTGTGCAGACAAAGACAAAACACAAAGGGAATTCAGAGTGGGTGAGCATGTTTTCTTCAAATTGAAGGCTAAAAAGAGCTCACTGAGATTGAGAAGTTGCCCAAAAGTGGAAACAAGATATTGTGGACCGGTTCAAAATCCTAGAGGATTGATCTTTTTGCATACATGCTTGCCTTGCCTGCATTCATGTCCATTCATAACTTATGTTCCATGTTTCTTTGCTTAAAAAATATACACATAATCCTAACACACAGTGGAATTGGACTATGATCTAAATTTGAGCGAAGGTGACTTACGAGGTTGGATACATAGTGGATAGGAAGATTCAGAATTGCTCTAAATTGAGACGTGGCTGGTAAATGTTCAATGAGAACTTACTACAACCACAGATATGCTATATTGAAATTGTGAATGCATGTACATATGATATTTAAAGAATTTTGTGACCCGATATGTTTTGCGTCAAAGTGCATGTGTATGTATGTTTTGAGCCAAAGTGCTTGTGTGATATTAGGTTAGAAAGTCTATATACAGAAGACCAAATTGAGTATAACGTATACATGTTAATCACATAGTATATATTAATAAAAATATAACTTCGATTTTATAGACTATAATCACATAAAAAAACACATAAAAAGGCATAGCATTAGAGATTTAAGAAAGGGAATAATCCAAGCTTAGAAATTTAAAAAATATGGTTTCTTTTCAATTTTTACTTATGTCATTTGGTTATAAGCCCCCTAAAGTAGGACCCACTTAAATTCTGGAAAATTGTAGAGCGACCATGGATGATTTTGGGGAAATTGACAAAACATCCAAATCTCGGGGTGAATTGAGGTTGAGTTGCACCTAAAATTGTCCAGGAGATGATTAATTGCAGTAAATTGGGCAAATTTAGGATGAAATTTGGCTAGGAGGTTGAGAATTGTAAAATTCATGGTAGCTCATGCATATGGGAATTTTTTGAAAATTACAAATTATTGATAATTTTAGAACATTGGAAATTTTCGTATGGGTGATAAAGTGGAGGCCATGTGTCGGGTGACATGGTGATGCTGACATGGAATGTCAAGTGATGTGAATATGGCATGCATAATGCCCAGTACCATGACAGAAAAAAAGTTTAGACTTTGAGTCACGGTGGTTTAGTTCAGTGGTTACAGTACATGAGGGAAAATTTAACAGGTTATTGCTATTTGGTGGCCCACTAATCCACCACCGCCATGATATTGGGTTGTTTGATATTCAGATCATGTCACTTCTTCAGGAGTGTGAGGTATTTAGAGGTGGGACCTAGTACATCGTAGCATCCATCATGGAGAGGAACCAGAGTGAGGTATGTGAGAGGAGGTGTGACCCCTATGCCATCGACGATCTAGAGGGTGCTAGATGTAATGTCAAGTATGGGTGGGGGGCTACAATTAAATCAAATAAAAATTAGAAAAAGTAAAGATAAAGGAATAAGAGGTGATGCATGGTAGGTCAAAGGTGGCCAGAGTGATGACATGGTTGCACCTGAGGGTACCAGGTGGAGATTATTTCCAAATGTCCCATCAATGCTGATGGATTAACCCATAAGAAAATAATTATGGAGCCAAAACTTGTTTTGGACATAAAATAAAGAAATTAATAAAATTAAATAAAATTTTGGGGTTAAATCCTGATGTTAGGGAATAAAAATACTAGCAGAGACCGTGGCTTATTCAACTCTAAGATTATGAAAATGAAGTCAATTAGGTTTTTAAGACAGGTGGTACTCTTTGACTCAGGCCCCTATTATTTGAAAAGATTTTGACAGTGAGTGAAAAAAGTAGACATGAAACTACCTAGTGGATAAATTGGCCTGATTACAAGGGATTTGGAATGGGGATGCACAAATAAAATCCATTATGGGGAATGACCATTTTGGGGGAGTTTATGGGATCTTGAGGAGAGGAGGAAAAGGATCCCATAAAATTGAGGAAAAATTATTTCGAAGTTTTGCTCCTCATCAATTCCACAAGTTATCTTATTGAATATTTTTATAGTTCTTATCGTTTGGGAGATGAATATCTTATAAAATTCAAGGTTGGAGAAAATGCCAATGACAAAGTTGACAATTCCAAATTGATACAAAATATTCTAGGAGCATTGGATTGACAATTTGAAGGTTTCTGTGTACTCATTATTATAAATATTATCTACAGCTGCTATAAAAATTTTCTTTATTCTTCATAGATTTTCTTCCATGTGTGAGAGTTGGCCTACAGTTATTGCCAATGGAACAAATGTAAGAATAGGGGTAAAATGACAGCTTCAGAAGGCCATAATTTCTGGCTCCAAAGAGATCATAATTGAGCAAGAGGGTAGTCATTGAAAAGATATTAAAGAATAGAATCCATATATATTTTGCTTTCGAGAATTTAGAATTTGACGATAGAATTTCTCAGAGAAAAATCCAAATAGAGAATGATTAGGCCTTAAAAATTATAAATTGTGCATAATTCTCGGAAATACTTGCAAAATTATGATAAATTTGACTATTCATTAACTAATATAATTTTTGCATCCACATTTTAGAATTGGGGTATAGAGCTGAAACATATCGAGTTTAAGAATGAAGAGGCTTGAGAGATTATGGAGGTGCATAAAGGGGCTTACAATCCCACAAAGATGAAGTAGAAAAGGACAACATTAGTTTGGGAAATGAAGAGATAGAATCAAATGGGCACAAAGGAGGCAGAAGATATCCCACGAAGTTGGATAGGATCATGAAAACCTTGCAAAGAGAAGTACATGGTTATATGGATGATAATGAAAGGTTAATTAGAGCCCAAGAGGAACGAAACTACATCAACACTCAACTATTACTAAGCCACAAAAAAATTGCAGAAGCAAAATGAACAAAGGTCAGCTACAAGGAAATGGGAGACATAGATCTCAATCCAGGAAGGAGGATGTTTAGAGTTCCTAGGAACTCTAGAAGTACTATTAGACACATGATATCATTCTAGAATTCCATCTAGAAACTTTATTTTAGAATATGAAATGTAATTTGTGCCACATCTAAAATCATAGGAGGAGCTTACAGGAGTACAGAATGATTTGCAAAGGGAACTCATGAATATCAAAGCCACCGACATTTGATGGACAACATAGGAAATGTGAATATGCAGAAACATGGTTGTTGGGCAGAAACTTTATTCTAGCTACACAAGTACTTATCCAACCTTGAAGCGAAAAATGTTATCTACCATCTTTAGGGGAAAGATTTAATGTGGTAGAGACCAACTCAAACATGTTAAGCACATTGATGAGAAGGGGATTTCATGGAGGAATTTCAAAAAATATTTTCTGAAACAATATTTGTTAAGAACATTATTATTACAAGAAAATGAAGGAGTTATTGAACTCAAGCTTGGAAACATGACTATGGAAGAGTATGTAAATATGGTTTTAGAGCTTTTGAGGTATGTTGGTTTCAACAAGGATGAGAAGGTAAAATAGAGATATTTTTGAGTGGATTTCCCTCCTTCTGGAGTTATAAAATTCATTTTAGTGAGCCCAAGACCACAGGAAGATTCCATAAGAGAAAGATAAGTGTTGTATGGAGTAGGAATAGGGAGGCTATATTTTCAAAGGGACTTAGAGACATTGTGAGAAGAAGAACCAAGATGGAAACAAAGAAAGAGAATTATAAATACCCATTTTGAGGAAATAATAGTCCTCAAGCACAAAAGGACAATGAGGCAAAATGACATGGGATAATGGGAATTTTGGGGAAGAGGCCAAGACAGCAGCCCATAAAGTGTTTGGGTTGAGAGGGAGACCACATGTATAAATATTGTCCCTCTGAGAATGGGGCCGAGGATTGTCCATAATATTAGGTGTTGATACAATTTGAAGACATGGAAGCATTTAATAGAGTTTATGAAGCCTTGGATAATAGGCAAATGAACCATGTCTCCCTTGATTGGGTAGAAGATGAGATCAACTAACCATCATAGATGTTTTAATAGGGTCTGAAACTAATTAAATGACTATAGATCTTAATCTTCTTGAGAGGTTTCATTTGAAAAAGAGCAAGCACACAAAATCTTGGTTGGTCTAGCCCAACTCACAGAAGAGAAGGATTGATGAGTTGGTTAAGGGTGTCATATTTATGCAACCAATATGGCAGAGGCATTCGAGGATAAAGTGATAAGTATTGAATACCATCCAGTCTTAATAGAGTATACATATGTGTTTGGAGAATGGCTAGGATTGCCACCAAAGAAAGAAATTGACTTCTCTATTTAATTTGGTTCACTGTGTCTAAGTACAAAGACTTCTTATGAATGAGAGCACATCATAGCTTCAAAGGGAGCCATGAATGCAAGTAGAAATTTTGAGAAAAAAGAAGGTTACATAAAAGCGGTCTGTTATCTTGAGAACCTAGGGTGCTATTTGTGAAGAAAGAAGGATAGAACACAGAAGGATGTAAGTTAGTTTAGAATTAGTTGAATAAATTTACCATAAAGAGAAAATATCATTTTCCAAGAATTGAGGATTTGTTTGATCAGCCCAGAAAGTGCAAGGATAATTTCAATAAACAGGAGTTGTAGATAACTATTAGGTGAAATTAAGAGAAAGACATTAACAAGACTGACTGAACAATGTGTGACCATTGTAATTTGTAGTAGTACCATTTTGCATTATCAAATGCAGTTGTGTTATGTGCGACAAATGGGTGTTTAGAGATTACGAATAGGATTAGTTGTTTGTCTTCTTGGATGTCTTCATCTACTCCAAGTCGGAAGAGGAACATTAAGAACACTTGAGCTTGGTGCTATATGTGTTGAGAAAACACCAATTGTTTTCCAAGCTAACAAGTGCACTTTCTATCAAAGATAAATCCATTATTTGGGCCACATTGTTTTAGAAGAAGGAATAACAGTGGACCTAGAAGTTAGAACTGTCGAGGATGATGGTGACACCAATAAATGTCGCATGGGTGAGGTCCTTCATGGGACTTATAGGCAATCACTTCTTTGCGAAAAAGGGTGTGAAGTTCAAATGTACTTCTAAATGTGGAGATTTTTTCAACATTTGAAGGACTTATTGACAAGTGCACCAATCTTGAATACGTGATCAAGAGGAAGATTTCATAGTGTGTGCATTGATGCATCCAAGGAAGGGATTGGTGGAGTCTGTACACAAAATGAGCATGTGGTATGTGCGAGTCAAGGAAGTTGAAGAGCATGAAATAAACTATACGACTTAGAGTTGGTAGTCATAACTCATGCCTTAAAGATGCGGAGACATGTTTTCATGGGAAAAATTTGAGTTGAGGACATACCATGATTGGTGAAGTATTTGTTTGAACAACCAACATTGAATATCGACAAATGAGATGGTTAGAATTCCTCAGTGAGTATGGTTTTGATATAAAGCATATCAAAGACAAAAGAAATAAAGTGGCTAATGCACTCAATAAGATAGTGCATGACATGCATGCTATAGCCATAAGTATGTGCAGGTCTGACTTAAAAGACAAAATTTTGGGTGTTGTAAATTTAGATTAGCATTATTTACAAGTAAAGGAAGCATCACAACAAGCTAATTTACAATGAAAAATAAAGATTATGTTGGAAGGATCGAATCCTCGTATAGGAACAAGTTTTGTTCCAAATTTTCACGAGTTGATAAATTTAGTGCTTAAAAGAATGCACAATGTATCATATGATGGACATCCAGGATACCAAAAGACAATTCTTGCAGTTGTAAGAGACCAATACTTTTGGCAAGACACGAAGAAAGATGTGGTTGATTATATAATAAAATGCATGGAATGTCGGAGGAGGGTGGCGTGCATAAACATCCAACATGATTTCTACAACCATTGTCCATTCTTAAATGGAAATGAGAGGTTGTCACTATTGACTTCATCATTAAACTACCCAGGATTTTAAAGGCAATATGATTCTATCATGGTAGTGTTGAATAAGTTAACAAAGACTACTCATTTTATTCGATGAAATTGACACTTAGGGAGCCAAAATTGCTAAGATTTACATGAAGGAAATTGCTAGGTTACATGGTGTTCCTAGGGAAATAGACTCTAACAAAGATCCAAAATTCACTTCAAATTATTGAAAATAATTATTTAAAGGATTTAGGGGGACAAATTTAAATTTTAGTACAACATATCATCTAGAGTCGAATGGGTAGACATAGAAGATCAATTAGGTGAATGAAGTTATGTCGAGAATTTATGTTATGGACAAGCTTTCCAGGTGGGAAGACTACCTTCATCTTGTTGAATTTGCTTATAAGAATAATTAGATTGTCAAGCATCTTGAAGAAGAGCCCATTTGAATGCTTGTATGGTTGGAGGTGTAACACACATGTGAGCTGGAATAACCCGTGATAGAGAAACCATTGAATGGGATTTGCTCATGGATATGGAAGAGTAGATAGTGAAAATAAAACACAACTTAAAAGCTACATAAAACAAGTAGAAAAGTTATCTTGGACAAAGACCTGACACAAAGGGAATTTAGAGTGGGTGAGCATGTTTTCCTAAAAGTGGAAGGTTAAAAAGAGCTCACTAAGATTGGGAAGCTACCCAAAACTAGCAGCAAGATATTGTGGACCATTTGAAATCATGGAAATGATTGATATTGTTACATACATGCTTGCATTGTCTGCATCCATGCAAATTCATAACATGTTCCATGTGTTTCTATTAAAAATATCGCATATGATCCTAACCACATAATTGATTGGACTATGATCTAGGTGGAGCACAAAGGTGACTTCAAGGTTCAGTGGATGCACATATTGGATAGGAAGGTCAAAGTTCTCAGGAACAAATTGATATGGTTGGTAAAGGTTCAATGAACTTGCTACAACCTTATAGAAGATGCTATGTGGGAGTATAAGGATGCATGTGTACATATGATATTTTTCATTGATGAGTCAATATGTTTTGGGTTGAATTGCATGTGTATGTATGTTTTGAGGCGGAGAGCTATTGTGATATTTGTTAAGAAAATCTATATGTTGAAAGATTAGGTAAGGTCTAACATTATACATGGTAATCACACTCTATGTATTAATAAAATATATCAAGACTATAGACTAAGTCAAATAAAAAAAAGTATGGAAAGCTAGAGCACTAAAGATTTAAGAAAAGGGACTAAGCTACACTTAAATTAAAAAAAAGTTTTTCATTTCTCCATATATTTGGTTATAAGCCCCCTAAAGTAGGACCCACTCAAATTCAATCACCAACTCATAATATCAATAAATAAGATCCTTCACACAAATGATTAAAGGAGTAAGCCCGTTTTTTAAGGCAAAAAAATGGGGTGAATAGGGCCAAATTTTCACGGGTGGTCTTTGCATGGAACAAAGTTCCAAGCATTTCAAAACTTTACCCCACGGGTTTTGTCCCATTTTAAACCAACGGGTTTTGTCCATTTAAAACCAACTAACTCGAGAGGAAAAATTGCTCCCCACTCCATGATAAAATCCATTGAAATCTAAAATAGTAATAATAACGCTTTCTACGGCAGTGAAACCAGCACCGACAAAGTCATGTGTGTCTCTAAACTCACCTTCTCCACTAAAACGTTGAGTTTTCCCTCTCATTAATCTCCAATTTCAAATTTCACGCCGTCCGGCTCGCTCTTTTCATGCGAGTTTGAATTTGGCCGATTTTCATTCTCCCTCGTCCTTCAAAATTTAAACCTCACAAATCACAAATGGCTCCCAAATCTGAAATTCTGAAATCCGCCCACCCGCCATTGAATCAAATCATCCGAAATCAGTCTTACAAATACATCTCAGACTCATCTCCCCTTCAGTCCTCCACACTCTCCTCGCTACCTGCCACGCTTCTTCACACAGTGCCGTGCAGGCAGGCAACGCAAGTATTATTAGTATTCGGCATCATTATCTCAAATGGAAATGCAGATGGATTTCCAACTACATTTTCTTCGTCCTCAGCTTGCAGACAATAATTCTTCCCTGAGAGAAAAGAAGATAACACGAAGAATAAGGAGAACATTCTCCCCTTTTCCTCTCATTCTTCCCCCCTCTTTGCCATTACCCCATCCAAGGAAGCCTCTTCAAGACATCACTCACCTCATCGCATCCGTCACTCGTCATGTAAGTATTCCGAGCTTTTAATTTGGCTTTCTCTGCACATTTTCAATCCAATGCTTTCGTTCAACATATATATGTGAATTAAATATGTGGCTATTCTTTGTTCTATTTTTCAGGTAAGTTCTTCGCCCTCTGTAGCAGAAGCGAGGGCACATGTAAGATTGAGGGTATTCTCTTCCAGCAGAAAGTGCAGTAAAAAGAAGGCGGCCGCACATCTGTCAAGTTTGGGCGTCGTTTTGAGTCAGAAAAGCTGCCAAAGACCTGAAATGCCCATACTGAGAAAGAGCTTCAGATAGACGATGCAGTGGTATTTCCGACTGTAATTATAATTCTGTTAGGGTTTCCATTCAGGACCGGAAGTGACTGTAACTGAGGAGAGCACGGGTTAATTCTGTTAGGGTTTTCATTCAGGCCCGGAAGTGACTGTAACTGAGGAGAGCACAGGTTAATTCTGTTAGGGTTTCCATTCAAGTGCGGAAGTGACTGTCACTGAGGAGAGCACGGATTAATTCTGTTAGGGTTTCCATTCAGGACCGGAAGTGACTGTAACTGAGGAGAGCACAGGTTAATTCTGTTAGGGTTTCCATTGAAGCGCGGAAGTTCATTCACATGATGATATCATCATCTAGATTACAGGAAATGATCGTTTCCTTTCATTATATTTTTAGGGTAGTGGTTTTTTCCGTTTTTTTTTTTTTAGGGGGTAGGGTTGTATGTTTTGATTTTTTTTTTGATATTTTGTAGGGATATTTTTCTGAAATTAGGTGAAAAATTATTGGATTTCCATATTTGAATAGGATTACAATTCTATACTTTTTTATTTTTACATTTAAATAAAAAAATGTGATTTCATACAAATTTATATAGTAGAATTGGACAATAAAACTGTTCTTTCCACCCAATCAAAATACAACTAAAAATATTTATTACAGTTGAATATTCAGTACAGCCGTTTTTACAGATCACCTGTAACAATATGTCCTTTGTCTTTCAAGTTTTTCAAGATACTATCAGATCACATGAAATACTATCAAAATTTAAATATAAATATATTTTTTAATATTTTATTAATTATAGTACAATTATAATATAATATAATCTATTTTTAAAGTCACGTCCAAGCCATACATAAATTGGTGTATGAGACCTTCTACCCTAGCTATTTGATTAGTAAAGTCTAAGGAGATATACATACCTACACTAGATTTGAACTTGTGTGTTCTTAACCATATATAAACTATACATTTTAATAATTAAAAACTTTCGTATAGTTCTATATTGATTATAAATTTCATTATTATATATGGTTTTTTATTTATTAAATTTAAAAAAATATTTATCAAATTATTTTCACATTTTTTTTTTTGTTATTGGTTTCCACATGATCTTTTTCTTCTTTTATCCAAATTACAATTTAATTGAGTCTAATGGTAAAAGTATGTGTTTCTTCCTTGAAAATCACATATTTAAATCCAAAGAATATAGAATATGATTTTAAAATTCAATTAGATTATCATTATATAAATTATATTTTTAACATTATAATATACCTTGTAAAATATTAAACATAATTTTCTATTATGATAATTAAAACTAATGATAACTAAAATTCTTTACTATTTTAATTTTAAATGAAATAAAAAATAACTATGTAATAAACTTTTATATTGAAGGTGAAGCATAAACAATAATGTGATCCATTATTATTATGCCTCAAAATATTTAGGGTACTATAGAGTATTGCTTTTTGCATGTTTTGGACAACTTAAACGAACTTGTGACATTACATGTGGTATTTTCCAAGTTTTGATTAGTTTAGTATGCTCAAGTACTTAGTACAAGATTCATTTCCTCTTCTTTCATGAAGAAATGAGCCTCGAGTGCATTGTATCCATCTATGTAATCTTTTGGAGATTGATGATGGTGCTATTCTAGTTGTTTTTGTTTCATGTATTGGTCCTAGTTGTCTCAAAATAATACTTTTGATGCATTGCCTTTGTGAAGTTGTCACCATGCATTGTTCAAACTATATATAAATATAATAGATAATATGATCAATCACTATTTACTTTGTTATTCATTATGCATTTTTATCTTGTGCTTAAATTTTAAGTAGTTTTATTGTATTAATGCGAGTAGTTTACCCTCTACAAGTTTTAAAAGATTTTGCTTTATAAAAACATTTTAAATATAAAAATTTTAGATGGAGTAGCTTTTATTGTCTAATTTAATGTTAGGACGAAAAATGCTTGAAGATGATGCCATCACCTCTTGTTTAAAGAATCTATGCATAATTGAATACAACTTTGTCAATATTCCAAGTTGGAACTGTTATCGCCGCGGTTTTGTAGGAGGTTTAAGATAACTTGGAGTCAAGGCTTTGAAGCGTAGCAGGAGCTTCCCCACCATTGTCACCTCGATGGGGGTTCTTTCTATTTAGGAGGGCTAGTCAAAGGGAGGCGTCCCTATGTGTCTAGGATTTTAGAGAGGTTAAAGGGATAAGGATCAAGGCAAATGATTCCCTTCGATTCTGACCAAGTATGAGATAGTCAAGAAGAAAGATCCACTGCAAGCACATTTTCTAGTTCTCTTTGTTTTGTTTGCGAGACAAAACAAAGGAGACTAGAATGTGCTTGCAGTGTGTTATTACTTCATAATATCAATGACTATCCGCTAAAATATATGAGCAAATGATTAAGTACTATTATTGATGAAGTCAATGATGACTAAACAAAGAAAAGTTAATAACTTATATCGCTTCTTCAACAAAGCATGAGAGATAATAAGCACTCAATGTTCTGAAATTAAAACCTTGTATTTATTCTCAATGCAATAACTATCTCAAATCAACTCAACACAATGTTCGGAGTCATATATATATATTTCTTTTACCAATGATGTGGCGTCCAGCTTTAATATTTAGGTCAAAGAGACAATGGAAGTAGAGCGTTTTGTCAAATAAGCTTAAAATGCAATCATTGACTCAAAGTCTATCACAATGGATGACAAATGTCACAACATTGATGCCAAACAAGAGAATAAAAGCATGTGGCGTCAGCTATATAAAATTTGTTGTCTACAACTAGGGTTAGCTAATAAAGAAGTGACGTTTGTCAAATTCAACCAATGAAAGCTTGTAAAAACTCTATGGCTATGAAGAGATAACTTAGTCGCACCTTTTTATCCAAGCAAAAAAATTATTTAAGACAAGGCGATTGCTTGACTCTAGGGTTAGTTCAAGTCGCTAAGGTTAGATTCTAGGTTAGTTAGGGTTTCAAATCAAAATAGTTTGGAAGAGAGTTTGAGGTATAAACAAGTTCAAGAGAGAGTTTCTAACCTAGTGCCTTGGGTTAATGGAGTCAATTTAGTGAGACTAATGATTTAGGAAGGACTCAAACTTAGGACAAGAGAGCTAGGGTTTGATGGTGTTACTAAAGCAAGGCCACAAACCCTAAAACCATAAGAAGAAAAGACTTACCAAGTTGGCTAAAGTAGGCCCTAAGCTTCCTCTTCCTCCCCTTAAAGACTTGTTTGACAAAGCGTAGTTTAGAACACAAAATCTAGAGAAAGTGTTGCTTCATCTGAGGCTTTCAAAACCCTAGAAGTAAAACCCTAGGTAAGCAATTAGGCCTAGGGGCCTAACTCTTCAATGTGTGCTTAAAACTAACACAAGATAAGAGGGAATCTAGTGTAGCTATGGCTAGGTAAACTCTCAATCCAATGGCTATAAGCTCTATTCATGGGGACATGAAGCCACGACCTACTTGTGTGTTGGCTCCTAGGAGGTTTTAAGGATTAAGCAAATGACAACAAGACAACAATAAATGCAAATGTTAAAATCAACAACCATTCATTCAAAAGTTTTGATGAAAACACTTACAAGATCATACTGAAGAAGCAAAATCCAAATCCTAGTTGTAAACCTTCAATGAATAAGAGCACCACTTGCCGAACAATAGCCCTCCAAGTTAAGCCTCACTCAAAGAGAGAAGATAAACCAAGAACAATAGCTAAGAAAGTATCTCTCAAAAAAATAGCAAGTTGTGTTATGATAAAATGAGGCGTCCTCGATATATATATGATCTTTGACCTTTAATTTACAAATAGGTCAACAAAATGGCCGACAAGGCTAACATTACGATATTCAATTATTTGTCACTTTTACGTATAAAATGCAAAACATGAGCTAATAATGGGCATTCGAGGCCCCTTTAGGGGAAGCGTTGGCCCTTTTAGGGTAGTATCATCATCCAATAAGCCAAGCGTTGGCTCCACACCGAAGTCCAACAACCTGTTGTGTGTGCCCAGAAGGCCCAGTACACTGCTATCTTCTCCAGAAAGCATCCAACTAGCCATGGTGACGTCTTGTCCATCAAGATCCACGTCCCAACTACAAAGGGCTGATCCCCATAGGCCGAGTCTCTGCCAAGCGTCCTGATGAGGCGTCCTTCTTCTTCTCTCTGAAAGGGCTCGTGGAAAAGCATCACACTGCCATTCCAACATCCATCTAATGGGCTCTTCTGCCCCATGGAGAGTCGAACTAATCATCTCCCCATGTGCACCCGATCCTCTGGTACACATCCGTAGGGCATGGTCACGCATCAAAGACTAAGCCCTCGAGGAGCTCATGATCTAGACATCCTGTAATGTAAATCACGACATCATTAAATTTATCAAATATAGCCATAACATCCCTAACAAATCTTCTAAGAAGCAAAGACATTACACAGACCCACTATACAAAGCTAAGAGAACCAAAAGGGCAACCTATTGGGCTATTACCCTCAAGAGATGGAAAGTTATCAAAAGGGTTATCCAAACCATGTATAATGAGATGATGTGGTTTAGGGATGTCTAGTCATAGTCCAGAGACCTAGAGAATTAATGCGTCATGGAGTGCCTTTGGAAGCTGTGCCGTCATGGATGCAATTTTCCAAGCCCTTATTACTTGCTTATCTTTCTTTATTTGCATTTTTACTACAAGCCTTGTGAAGAGGACTGCCTTAAGCGGTGGCAGGAGGCCCGACAGATTACCCACTAGTATCTTCCTTGAGAAATGAGAGAGTGGCTGCATTATTGATGGACCTTCCTTTGGCCATGCAACCAAAGGTCCCTTTATACAGTTTGGTGACGGATAATTGGCAATTTCATCTGCTAAATACCTATGAACATAATGGTAGGTCTAAGTGATGAGACCTCCATCCTCTTAGTTAGGTCTTGCATTTTATTTATTATTTTTCTTAGGGTCCCTTAGTTTCTTATCGAGGCTTTTTATTGCCTTCTCAAATATCCCCTAAGCCGGAAACATCTCTAGAGTTTTCATTTCCTATGGCTTTTATCTTTTTACATTTGCTTTTACCTCTGGGCCTTTAACCCCTTCTTCCCACAAGACAAGATGTACCACGGATGGTCATCCTAATGGCCAAAACTAGGGAATGGGATGGATGAAGCCGGGTTTAAAAGATGTAAGAGTGATAATATGGTGGGAAGCTGAATGATAGTTCAAACCCCCTTTGGCAGCTAACCAAAACCCATGAATACCAACTTGCTAAGCTACCCATCAATCCCCCCAGCGGTGGTCAAATTAGTTAGTGTAAGATCCCAGAGTTATCGAAATGAAGAAATATATTACTACAAAGGAGGGTTATAATGATCAAATATGACACATACCATGATACCTCGGACAATTACCTCATGGAGCAAGAGCCCTTTCCGATGCAAGCCAGTGAAGTAGTGATGGAAATTTGCGATGCTGGCCCGGCCAAGGACAAGTATAGGTGAGAAGAAGAAAAAGATAGACCCTCAAGGGCCCATGCTCAAATCAATCTGCTCTCATTGCTCCATGTCTAGGACCTATCGGCATCGAGACATAATCTCCTAAGTTAACCCTAAACTGGGGGATAACATCGGGCTCCAACACGGGGACATCGCTAAGCTAGCAGGCGTATAGAACCTGACCAATCTGGCGTAGACACGCTGACACCTCACACTTTCGACAAAAAGAACATCGGCGACAAAAGGCGAGAGATGGTATTGCCACCCGAAGTAAAAGCCTCTTTAACATATAAAATGAAATGTGCATATAAATGATGAAATAAATGTGCATACAAGGCAATCATAATGTAAGTAATACAAAGTAAAGCGCACATTATTACTTACCTGCGGCCACGTATTTGGTGTAGTCAAACAACCAATGTAGCCAATCCAACAACGGCTCTGATACACCTTTTGTAGCTGCGTATGAAACCAAAATAGTGATACATTGGGCACAATAATATCATGAGTTAGAAAACATATCACATCATCGGGGAATCTCAAAGTCTCACAACTCATGGAGGTGGGAGGGACAAAATCTTACCAAGTCCATCTCACGAAAAAACACTCAATCCTATCCAGAAAGGGTCATAAAAAGTACAAAGTTCAGAAAGCGGGACACAAAGGGCGGTGGATTGGTTACCTAGGACATCCTCACACTCTAAGGGAAAGATTGACAAAGAAGTTGATAGGCAGTGGAGAAAATCATCCAAAGAGAAGGTTGAAAAATTGATCGAGGAATAGCATTACCTAACCAGCCCTTGGAGTCTAGGGTTTGCCGGGGAAAACTCAACATAGAAAAGGTAACACCAACTTCACCTCTAATGGAAAAATAAGGCAAGGTAATAGCGGGTGGTTGGGGTGAAAAGTTATGAGTAACCTTCTTAGGGCAAACAATGTCCTTACTTGTACCAAAGTCAGAACCTGGCGATTGGTCGTTAATCATCTTCCGTAAAAGGGTCAAGTCTCAGCATACTCATCAAACATCTCAAGGTAGGCCTGAAAATTATCGAGAAGATAAAGGTCTTGGGTCATCCTTGGTGTTTTGAAAACTACAAGTAAAACCCTCATCTCCAAACGTTGCCCAGCGGTCAAAAGAAATCACATTTGTGGTATTGTAAAGGTAGCGTTTGGGAGATGATCCATCGTCAATCATAGATGGGATCGTATCATAACCAATTATCCCACCTTAGTCTCCCAACATGTAAGATTCATCCAAAATGGAAGCTATGTCAATATCAGGTATCATAGCATGGGAGTTAAAACATCGATACTTTTTCGCTCTTTGTGTTATAAGGCAAATAACCATTTTAAAACTTGGAAGGGAGACAATGTACCTTGCTTAATCCTTCACGAGCAAGAGCTTCAAGTATTTGAACATCATCATCAGATGGAAGATCTTCCTCTACATCTTCAATCTTGAGATATAGAATGCGAAACATCCAAGAGTTCCATTCCTTCTTTATTCTTTGAATCCTCGACAAGGCATCATCAAAAGAACCGGATCGCTTACCTCATTTTCTTCATCTTGTGCGGGGAGTGTGGGATCATGAAACTTCATCGGTGAGGGTGACTACCTAATTGTTTCATCCTCGTAAGATTTGCTATTTTATCTTCAATTTCCTGACAGGGACTTCTGCCGTCAGGGCTCATTTCTTCTTCATCTTCTGAATATGCGGTGTCATTAGCATCTTGAAGCGGAAGGCGACTAACCTCTTCTTCACTTTCTAATGCGGAAGCGAAGGTCTCGCGCTGACTTCATCGATTGGGAGAACACGGTGGGCAACTTCATCGTCGCACCGGTTCTTGCTTCTCATCAATATCTTCATTCTGCAGGTCAACAATTTGTTCCCCTTTATCTTCAAAGTTTTCGCGGGAGACCATTTTTATCAGAAGTTGAGAGTGTCCACGACGCCAGTCTTAGTCACGAAAAGATTCCTCTCAATTGCATAGCCATTTTGTGAGCTTGAGGAAGTGTTCGGCTTTTCTTGTCTAGAAGGAAACTCAAATGTACATGAAGCCCTTTTGTATAAAGATAAGCGAGGTACTTTTCTTCAGGAAGAGCAGTCGAGAATCACGGTAAAGTGACTTAGAGACCTAGCACAATAATCTCACGACAATCTTCAGTGCGCTTGTTTTACATCTTCAAGAAAGCCCTTCGGCCAATGATTGTATATCTTCCATTTCCATGGTCCACTTTTTCAAAGGAAGACCTTTTCAAAGAGTTCCATAGAATCAATGATGGCTTGTTTGAAGGTTATTATACCATCTTCAGCCTCTCCATCGGGGAAGAAGGACAACTTCATCACCAAGTCTTTAGCCTCGTCGTTGACAGGGAAGTGTTGAAATAACTTCCAAAATCTTCTCATATTGGACTTAGGACAATCTGCATGGCTTTGCCGGCAAAGCGAGGGAAAAGTTCATAGAGAGGAGGTATTTTTTTGGGATACCCCAAAATCTTATCATATCTAAAGGTCTATAGCTTCACAGGTCCCATTGTGAAGTCATTGTTGACTTAAGTCATCGGTCGATCATGAGGATAGTTTTCTTGAAACTACCAAAGAAATAGGGAAAAGGCTAGTGGAGTACATGAATAGCTTTCAAAGGCAAAGCTTACCAAAGATGTGTTGTTGAGGAAGGTGGGCTTCCGGTGTTCGAAACCTTGGCCAAAATTTTATCGCATGGTTTGTAGGAGGAGTTTAGATAGCTTGAGTCAGGCTTTGAAACCGGCGTAACATGAGCTTCCCTGACTGGCATCACCTCGATGGGGGCTCTTTCTATTTAGGAGGGCTAGTCGAGGAGGCGTCCCTAATGTAATCTGGATTTAAGAGCGAGGTTAAGGGATAAGGATCAAGGCAAATGATTCCCCTTCACAGATTACAACCAAGTATGAGATAGTCAAGAAGAAAGAATCCTTGAAAGATACTTTGTTTGAAACAGAGACAAAAACTAGAAATTGCTTGCGGTGGGTTAGTACTTCATAATATCGATGACTATCCTCTAAAATATATGAGCAAATGATTAAATGCTATTGTGTAGCGAAGTCAATGATGGCTAAATAAAGGTTAATAACTTATATCACATCTTCAACCGGCATGAGAGATAATGAGCATTCAATTTTCACAATTAAAACCTTGTATTTATTCTCAATGCAATAACTATCTCAAATCAACTCACATACAATATAAATGTTAATGCGTCACCTATATTGTTTTTGCAATGATGTGACGTCAAGCTTTAATATTTAGGTCAAAGAGAGACAATGAGTAGAACGTTTGGTCAAAAAATAGGCTAAAAGATGCAATCAATGACTCAAAGTCTATCACAATGGATGACAAATGTCACGACGTTGTATGCAAAACAAGAGATAAAAGCATGTGGACGTCACCTATATAAAATTTGGTAATACGCAACTAGGGTTAGCTAGCCAAGAAGTGGCCCGTTTTGTCAAATTCAACCAATGAAAGCTTGTAAAAACTCTATGGCTATGAAGGGATAGCTTCGGCCGCACCTTTTCATCCAAGCAAAGAGATATTTTTAGGGCAAGCGTTATGACTCTAGGGTTAGTTCAAAATTCGCTAGGGAGTTAGATTCTAGGAGTTAGTTAGGGTTTCAAATCAAAATAGTTTGGAAGAGAGTTTGAGGCATAAACAAGTTCAAAGAGAGTTTCTAGACTAGTGCCTTGGGTTAATGGAGTCAATTTAGAGAGTAGAGACCTAATGAGTTTAGGAAGGACTCAAACTTAAGGACAAGAGGAGCTAGGGTTTGATGGTGTTGCTATAGTAGAGCCACCAACCCCTAAACCCTAAGAAAAGGAAAGACTAACCTAGGTGTAGCTAAAGCTAGACTAAAACCCTCTTACTCTCATAAGACTTGTTTGACAAAGCGGCTAGTTTAGGAGCACAAATCTAGAACTGAAAAGTGTTGCTTCATACAAGGCTTTCCAAAACCCTAGAAGTAAACCTAGGTGTAAAACTTAATTGGGCCTAGGGCGGCCTAACACCAACAATTTATTGGCAAAAGAGCCTTTAAAGAGATAAGAGGGAATCTAGATGTAGCTATGGCTAGGCTAAACTCCTTCAAATCAATGGCTATAAGCTCTATTCATGGGGACATGAAGCCACGACCTACTTGTGTGTTGGCTCCCTAGGGTTTTAAGGATTAAGAAAATGACAACAAGATAACAATAAATGCAATGTTAAAATCAACAACCATTCATTCAAAGTTTTGATGAAAACACTTACAAGATCATGAAGCAAAACCAATAAGAAGTTTTGATGAAAAACACTTACAAGATCATGAAGAAGCAAAATCCAAATCCTAGTTGTAAACCTTCCAATGAATAAGAGCACCACTTGCCAAACAATAGCCTTCCAAGAAGTTGCGCCTCACTCCAAAGAGATAGAAAATCCAAGAACAAGAGCTAAGAAAGTATCTCTCAAAAAATAGCAAGTTGTGTTATGATAAAATGAGGAGAAACGTCCTCAATATATATGATCCTTTGACCTTTAATTTACAAAATAGGTCAACAAAATAGCTGACAAGGCTAACATTACATTATTCAATTATTTGTCACTTTTACATGCTAAAATGCCAAAACATGAGCTAATAATGAACGTCAGGCCCCTAAAGGGGAGACGTTGGCCCTTTTTGGGCAATATCATCATCCAATAAGCCAAACTTTCTGTTATAAAGTAACTTCATTGTAAAAATGATCCCCACTTCTTTTTATAAAAGTGGGCCACTTTACACTATCACGTGGTCATTTGGTTATCGTTTATGCCTTTTTTTAAAAGGGCATAACTCTCACATCCGAAGTTTATTTTTAGTGTTGTTTTTTTTTAAACTGCATAAATTTTCGAGCTCTTTCCATTCAGATCATCAGTTTCAGTTTTTAAATCCATATTATCTGCATATTTAATATGGCTTCTACAAGTAATGTCTTTCTTACCAGCATCAACTACTTCCAATGGAAATCTTATATGGAAGATTTATTAAGAAGTAAAGGCTTGTACCGGATTACCTTGGGAAAGGAAAAAACACCCACTAATGATGATAAGAAAGCCAAATGGGCTAATAGGAGTGACGAAGCACGTGGACTAATCAAACTGTCCATCTCTCCTGATTTAAGGTTCCACCTTAAAGAAATTGATGACATCGAAGAAGCTTGGGAAAAAATTGAATGTGTTTGGTAAACTCGATATTATTCGAGCACGACAGTTAGAAAATCAAGTACCGACCTTGAGTCCAAGTGATTTTTCTTGCCTTGGAGACTATTTATCTAAGTTTAAAACATTCAAAATTTTATGTGAAGAATGTGAGATAAAAATGGAGGAAGAGCGTTGCATCTATCTTATTCTTTCTAAGCTAGGTAGTGTATATTATGTGTTTGTATCTACCTTTTATGCCATGAGAGAGGCTCTAGGGAAATATTATCAAAACCCACTATTGAGTCCTTTTGTGTTGCTTTGATTAAAGAGGGAGATAAGATTGTACAACTTGGAGTGTCAGCACTGCAAGTACCTCCATCAAAGCCTTAGTTACCCAGTAGAAAGATAAACCCAAATATCTCAAGAAGCAACATCCTTTCTACAACAACAAGAAACATAAGGGTCCCAAACCCGCTCAGACAGCTTCAACTCCTAATGGTGAAAACTGAGCAAAATATAAAAATAAGAAGACTGACAGACATTGCAACTTTTGTGATAAAGATGGTCATGATGAGTCCAAATGTTTTAAGAAGATGGAAGCTTTAGAAGCAACAATGAAGAAGCAAAACATCAATATTGATTCTACTTCTTCTTCTTCTCATGGACATGCACTTTCCACTTCTGGTTTCTCCTTCAATACAACTTCTACTTCTTCTTATGATGAGTGGCTTATTGATTCTGGAGCATCCTATCATATGGCTAAGGATAAAGACATATATTCTGCTCTAAATGAATGTAACACCAAGAAAATATTTGTTGGTGATGATATATCTCTTAGTATTGTAGGTTAAAGCTGATCAGAACTACAATCACACAGATTGAACTTCTCTTACACTTCTTTGCACATAGCCAACACTAGCACTTAACACACCGACCTTTTCTTACATCGCCTAGCTACTTATTTATACATTACAAAAAGGGCCTAAACATGGGTAAACCCATGGGTCGACATCCCATACCCATTACATAAACCCTAAAATCCCCAAAAATCCCGCAAAAAGGGCAAGATCCCATGATCTCCGCTTCGCCTGGGCGCTCCGTCTTCGACCAGCTTGTTGAAGTCCCAAAAATGGTCAACCATGACCAACGTTTCCTCAAAACCTTATCAAGGGCCAACAGGCCCCCAACACTCACCTGTGACTCGTCCCGAGTCACTCTAATCTGGGCAACTCTGCTTCGAAGGCCTCAAGCTTAGCTCGAGCTGCCTCGACTTGCTGCTTTGCCAGAGCCTCCTGCTCAACGAACTCCTTAATGAATTGCTTGGTGAAAGGCCCTTCCAGGAGTTGTTCCATTGTTGTGACCACCTGTTCCAACTGTGATCCTTGTCCCTCGAGTTCTTCAAAAAGTGTGTAGGCTTCATCCTGCACCAACTGGAGTTTCTGTGTCACCTCCATCACTCTACTTTGAATGAAAGTGACCTACTGTTGAACTGTGTGTTGCTCCTACGACCTTTTCATCTTTTCCACTACTGTAAGCTGCTTCAGTTGTGCTTGCACAGTCGACGCCTGCTGCTTCACCTCCTGGAGATGTGCCTCCAATTTCCTCAGCTCTGGGTCCTCTGCAAGGCGCTCGTAGGTCTGCACACTTTGGTCACTGAGTTGCTTGCATTCTGCGGCCAACGCCCTGATTCTTTCTACTGCGCTCCTAGCAATTTCTTCCCTTTGATCTCGTATTTCCTGCAGAGTGCTAGGCACTGCTTGAAGTTATTGCTCTGCTACTCTTGATTGAAGCTGATGAGTGGCCTCAGAGAGCTTCCCTACTTGGCTCTTAGCTGTCTCTTATTTCATCTGTGCCAAGCCCGACACAGAGCGAATTGCTCTATTCACTGCCTCTCTAATCCCAATCTGCTCCACGAGAAACTGGTCTTTCTCTTTCTGTATTTTCTCCTTGTCTTCTTTGAACTTCGCCCGAAGGTCATCTGTCGCTTGCTGTGCAACCTGAAGTTTCTCTAAGGCCTCCTCCTTTTCGTGCCTCAAGGCCTCTGTGGCCTTCTCCTTCTCTTCCTGGACTCGACGAAGTCGAGTCTCTGTTGCATCTACTAATCTGTGCAATTGGGTGGGCTCATCCCCCAATTCTACATTCTCAGTTGACGACGACGCAGTAGACACTGCGCGGCTCAAGTAGATGGCTTGTTGTACCCCCTTCAACTACACCTCGATTCTGTCATACATCATCTCCTACTTTGCTTCATGTCGCTGCAAGATACCCTCCGAAGCATCTTCTACAACTGCGATGATGAGATCAACATCATCCACTATGAGCACATTCTGTGACTTGGTCTTGTTGGCTCGGGATTTCTTCCGTGATGAGGGTTTCTTCGGAGAAACCTTCCTTTTCTTTGATGTCTCTGCCTCTGTTAGGGGATCCTTCGACGGTGTTACTTCACCCTTTTCTTGCTTGTCTTCTTCCCCTTCCTCTTCTTGGTTCACTTCGTCACCTCCTCCTCCTCCAGGTGAGTTAGGCGCAGTTTCCTCTAATGTGTTGTCCTTATCTTGACTATCTATGTCCTGCACTTCCTCCTCCTTCTTTTTCTTAGTGCTGCTTGGTCCATCATACTCCGTTTGGGTAACCACAAGACTTCCGATGAGGTCGGGGTCGAAGAGTTCTGCATCTCCGACCAATATAAGGAATTCAGCTAGCCATTCTTTAGTGATCTCTTTCAGGTCTTCCTCGTCAACTTATAATACGACTGCAGCTCCTCTTTACTTTCATCCTTGCACGTAGTGATGTAGATAAAGTGACGGTCTGCGCGAAACTTCTCTAGTGGTCTGTAAGTATGCAAGGTTTTTAGAGTCATTCAGGGGAATGAATGAATGGCACATGTGAGCTGTAAGTAGTAGGTGTGGAACACCACGTTTGATTTCCACTGCTTCACCATGTCACTTGAATACCACAAGGTGGTGAACCTCATGGCTAGTGGTTCTGATGGCTCAACTTCAGGGAATGTCACTCCCTTTGGCATCTCCTAAGCGACAAATGCTATAAGAATAAAAAACCAACTAAAGTGGAATTCATAACCTTGGTTCTACGCTTCACGACAGTCCTTATCCAACTCATTGACGAGATAACTCGCCTAGTTCATCTGCATCCCTCTAACACAGTTCCCTGTAAGGTCGACTACAAAGCCTGTGACTTGTGTTGACATATTCTTTTTGACGAGATTTCCAGTGATTAGTTGACAAGCTAGGCTCACTGCGTCATCTTGGATGGAGGCTACCTTGTAGACTCGCTTCCCTTTTTCCACATCGTTGTATGCTTCTTTTATTCGCTGTGCCAAGGAGAGATCTGATGTCTTCCCAGGGTATAATTTATGAGGGTCTGGTCCCTGCATGCTTAATCTAGTAATGAGGTGGATCGACGTCGGATCCACAGTGATGTGCCTATCCAACCACATATACCCTCCATGGAAGCATGACAGGAGGAGTTTAATGCACGCGTTAACCTCCTGATGTCTACCGAAGTGGGGAATCTTCATGATGTTCAAGATAGTTGACCTCGTGATCTCCTTGATCCACGACTGGAGAACTATCTTAGACTTCTTCCCAGTCGTCTTCGTTAGGTAGCGATGCGGTGCGAGCATCTCATAATTCTTCCTATCGCCGAGGTTAAAATCACTTATCTTAAGAGTTGGGATCAGTCCCAACTGCGATCCTACTGCGCATATCCCCTTCGGGAGGTACGCAGTGATGAGTGTGTACTCAAAATATCTTGGGACACTATCACGACTAACCGCACCAGCCAAGGGCGAGATGTAGTCGGGCAAGACTGACGGGATCTGCTTTGCATTCGCCAGATCGTCGCAGTGCTTGCTTCTCTTCTCTGTCGCAGTTCGAGATGGACCAGATTGACGTCCAGTCAAGGGGGATTCTTGCAATCCGCCCATCAACGATGCTTGTACTCTTGTGGACATGGCCTTCTCAGCCATAAGGTCTATCAATATCTCTTCTAAGGATTTCTCGACTGCGCTAAGGTCGCCCGACATACACACTTGTGGTCAAATAACTCGGGTAGGTGAACAGATACTCCAGGTAATCAAATCAATGGCGAGGTCTAGACAACACAACGCGTTAGGAAATGACGTCTCTATTAGCTCGAATATCTCATTTTTCAAAAGTGGTCCCGGTGCAACATGTGACGGATTAAATAAACAACATCGCAACGGATTCCTCCAACGGGTTGAAATGCCTCAATCCATCCATTATGGCGCGGTCTCAACGGTCCAATGGCGATCTTTTCCGCAATAACTATGTTTATAACCATTCTGGAGCGTCGTTCTAACGGTCGGGATGCCTCCAATGGTTATATAGATTCGTCATGGTGAAGTGTCTTTCTGCATTTTTCTGCTAATCCGGCGAGGTTCAAATTCTGCAAGCTTTCCTTCTACGAAGTCTTCTCTGGAACTTCCTGCAGTCTTTCTATTTTTGCCTTCTTCTTACTGAGATTTCTTGCCTTCTTCCCTGTGATTTGAGTCATAGGGTTCCTCTTTCCATTCTTGTTCATATATTCTCCTAGCGTAGTAACTTCACACTTCTGAGGGTCTTTCAAAGGGTTCGAATGTAATACCTCTTCTCTTACTACTTCTAGGGTAGGTGTTCTTCTATCATGTATAGACATGTTTTTCAAGCTTTCCTACATTCTTTCAACTTCGACAGCTAAGTCTCTGGTCCTCAGTCACTTCGACTTGTCCTCTTGTTCTTCTATTAAGCGCGCTATTCTCCTAGCCATGAAGTCCCTTAATTTTTTATTTTTTTTTTGTTCCATGGCTTCTTCCTCTGCTTTCCTCTAGATTTGATATTTCTCAATCCAAGTCTTTCCTAACAAAAGTGAAAAAGGGGCATTTTTCTCCACAAACTTAATGACCTCAAATTCTTCTTTTTTCGAAGTTCCATGAGAAATCGTAGGTACATGAGTAATTCTTCCACGTAGGGTTATCATCTTTCCTTTAAACAATCCTATCCTTCCCAATGAAGGAATCATAACTGGCTTTCCCAAAATTTCCCAAGTGCTTTCTAGCATGATATTCACCTATGTTTCCTCATCCAGAACACAGTCTATATCAAAGTATCCGATTCTTGTTTTTATGCACTGCTTCTCTTTTAAGATCTCTGGTAAACTGATGTCTATGTGATCCTTCAATGTTTCTTTCATCTGTAATAATATATTCTCTTATTCTTTCTGATTATTTAACATATCCTTAGTTTCTTGATCTCCCTCATGGTTTTCTTATATCATGTCTATCTTTTCAACTTTAGCAATCATTCTAGGGAAATCCAAAACCTCATGATCCACAACTTTACAACAAAGACAAATAGGACCTATGCCAAGGCATTCTTTAGAAAGATGCCCCGGTCTTCTCCAGTTATAACATAGTGTCAATCCTCTCTTTCTCTTAAACGATCCCCAACCTTTAATGTACTGCACACTGGGATCACAGTGATGGACCTGCAATCTGCACAAATTCTTTCTAGGGTTCTGCATCCACTTGTTAGTCCAAAAATTCTTTCTATGCATAGGAATAACATATCTTTCACTATTTCTATCAAATCTATTCAGATCAAATCTTTTTTCTTCTAATTGTGCCCTAGTTTTCAGACTAGGACCAAATCTATCAAACATACCTAGATTCATAATTTCGAAGCAAACAAATCCACTTATCTTACCTTTATCATAGCACAAATCTTTAAGATCTTACCTTTTTTCTTCAAATCAAACTTCTCTTTTAGCACAGAGCTTCGCAAATCAAGTAGAATATTGCGCACTACACCAACAGATCTACGCACAAAGCTTTCTTTCTTTTTCTTTAGTTCCCAACAATCACAGTTTCAGGTCTCGACAACGGAACCATTTGTTGGCACAGGGGCAGACCCAGGGTTCAACGCTTCAACAACGCACCAACAAAACCCTAACTACCGACCCTTTCGACAACACATGCGAAGCAGATCAAGTCTCAGTCGAGGTAGAGGTAGGGGGGTTGCAGGACTCAAGTGTCTACAACCTAGTTGGGACACAAATATGTGATTACACACTCCAACAGAGCACTTAGCCAATAGTATGCATTCAATTATGATCCTTATTCACTTCGCAGATTAACCCTAAATACAGAACAACGCTGTGATAAACCGATCAAACACTTCTAAGCACTTAGCATAAGTTCATATCTAACATTCATTCACATCATAAAACACTAATCATTCATAGATCTATCTATCATACATCAAGAACAATGCACTAAGAAAACATAAGCATAAACACCACGAATAACATTGCGCAAAGCACATCAACACATGATATACGTGGTTCACCCCAGTGTGGGGCTATGTCCACCAACTCTTCTTCTTCTTTTATAGCGTGTTCTAATATTCTTACATGCACCAAGCCAGAAATCCAACTCCGCAAAGGACAAGAGATCTGCGCGCACCTCGACAGATCCTCCTTCCCCGGATTAGGTCAAGTCACAAAGCCAACTACAACCACTTGCTCTCAACTATGCAAGTTTCACATACAGTATGCACAAAGCATTCACAACTATTCGCACTTAGCAACCTTCACAGGTTCTTGCACAAAGCTGATCAGAACTACAATCACACAGATTGAACTCCTCTTACACTTCTTTACACATAGCCAACACTAACACTTAACACACTGGCCTTTTCTTACATCGCCTATATACTTATTTATACATTACAAAAAGGGCCTAAATATGGGTAAACCCGTGGGACGACATCCCATTCCCGTTACATAAACCCTAAAAGCCCCAAAAATCCCGGAAAAATGGCGATATCCCGTGATCTTTTCTTTGTTTGGGCGCTCCGTCTTTGACTAGCCTGTCAAAGTCCCAAAAATTGTCAACCATGACCATCGTTTCCTCAAAACCTGGTTATGGGCCAACATCACTAAAGGTGTTCGTCCTCTATTGGAATACCTGTGTTGTCGAACACAAAATTATATAAATTCTAAGTCATTGTGGTCCAATTTTTTAATGCAAATACTCTAAGAAACCCTTTCACTTCTTAGTTTTTTCAAAAAATAGTTTGTACGTTACTTATTAACTTTAGGAAGTATGCACTGTTAGGAAACCAACAAAACAAATAAATGTGGATGACTATCATGATGCAAGACACAATAATTAGGTTTAATGCAAATTAGATATTTGTGTTATACCATTTCTATGTCCTCCCTTCCACTTGTTAATATCCCATTCTCACATATAACCTATGTGAAAAAACTAGGATATTTGACACAATGTAAAATAAACTCAAGAGATATTCTAACCTACACAAATATTAAATTATTTAGGTTATAGTGGTAAAAATTGTAAAATGTTATATCGAAATATTTACTTAAATTTTGATTACTCTCATTCCATATGAATTGGTATATACATATAATTTATGTGAGAAAATTAAAGTATTGGAGGTAAAATAAACTCGAGATATTCTAACCTACACAAATATTAAATTATTTAGGTTATAATGGTAAAACTTGTAAAATGTTATATCAAAATATTTACTTTAATTTTGATTACTCCCATTTCATTTGAATTGGTATGTACACTTATTATATTTGACCATCAATAATAAGGTATGAGACCCCCTTATATAGTGTAGTGGTAGATAATAATTAGGATTTTTAGAAAGCTTCAAAATATTGAAGCACCACTTATTTGAGGGACTATTGTGACCATCTTTTAAATATTATGAGTACAAAGACAATATTAATTAATTTATTCTAAAATATCCTTTAAAATTGATTTGAGTGATGTGAAATAAAAGAATTTGATCATATAAATATTATAAGAATCTCTCTAAATATTTGAGTAAGGATTTTTCAAAAAAAATCAATTAATCATTTAAATTAAATTTACTATAATAAATCCCTTTAAAAATACCAAATCACATGTAATTATTAACAAAAACATTATATTCATCATGGTCCATAGTTACTTCCCATAAGGGATTTCCCTTAGTCTTCTCAAAATATTTCCCTTAGTCTTCTAAAAGGTTTGAGAAGTATTATGTTTCCAACGAGAGAACTTTTCCTCATGTATTTGATGTAAGATCCTTTGTATATTTGAAATATCTTTAAGATTTAATTTCATTGAAATTAAAATTTGATTTCATTGAAATGAGGGTATTTATAATCCAGTTAGGTTGCTTTTGCAAAACAAATAACCCAAATATCTAAATCATCTAAAGTGTGCAAATATCTGAATCACTTAAAATGTATTAAAGAGAACCTTCAAAAATATTAAAACTAGAATTTGTGAGACTAAATCCAACTAAAGTAGAAGTAGATTAAATAGAAATATTAGAGTCATGAGTGACATTGTTAGTTGAAGTTTCAATATTAACATTATCAAAATATTAAAGCAATGGAGCATCATGTTATTCACCAAAAGAAGATAAAAATGATTGATCATCTTCATCATACTTAACATTACACTTAATGCATACAATATAAGTTGTAAGACCAAAAAAATTATATTCCTTAATTTCTCCACTATATTCAACATAGCTATAATTTGAACTCCTAAAATCTAATATTTTTCATTTAGAATATGAACCCAGATCACACTTCTTTCATAGTACTCTAATATCATTAAAAAAAAAACTAGGATTATAAACATAATGTAAAATAAACCCACGAGATATTCCAATAGTCACATAAATATCAATAACATCAATGTTATAAGAGTTAAAACCCTAAAATGTTGAGGAAACATATATTTTATTTATAGTTACTCAAATTATTATTATTATTATTTAAAAAAATATAGTACCTGCTATATTAAGTTAACAGAGAAATATTGACAAAATACACAGAGATATGGTCATCCCGAGCCACCAAAAATGATGTCGTTTTACTGGAAACCAGCATAGTTTGGAGTGAAATGAGTCTAGGAGTATAAGCTAAAACTGTTTTCCCCTCTGTCCTGCCCGAAGGAAACCAGGACAGATGGCCATAGTTTGAGTTTACATTTAGCAACAACGTGATTAAACATAAAACAAACTAGCATAGGAGAACTCAGATACTCGGTGACCTGTCGCCATTGCCTTTCTGCCACGTGGATCTGGTTGGGATGGCAAACGGCTGCGTGCACATTGGACATTTCCTCTTGGCTGGAGCGTTGGAGTACGTGTCAAGGAGCAAGTCCAGATGCTGTCCCATGAGGAGGGCTCTGTGCTCCTGGTCTGCCATGTGGTCTCAGAGTTCGAACACCAGAGCCAGATGCTCTGCATGGAGGAGAGGACCATGCAAGTCATTATTTCCTGCCTCGTCGAAGGTTTTGCTCCCCACTTCCACGTTCTCTCTTGCCTCGATCACGTTTAGTCCTGCGCTGGCCGCATACACAGTCATCCCTGCTCTGGTCTCGCCCACATTCCTTTCTGCGCATGCATTGTCCCGAGCCTTATCGTCGTTCGTTGCCTTCTCAGCATGGCTGGTGGGGCTGTAGTCATCCGTCCATGGAATCTCTTCCAAAATGCAAATTGGGAATTCGTCTGCCGACTCTCCCTTCGGACCGCTCCCAGCCTGTAATTCAGGCATTGTGGCTTGGGGTTCCAGGGTGGTCGCTAAATCCTCCAGGTACGACGTTTCCTCAACATAACAGGTTG
Source organism: Picea sitchensis (assembly GCA_010110895.2). NCBI lineage: Eukaryota > Viridiplantae > Streptophyta > Pinopsida > Pinales > Pinaceae > Picea > Picea sitchensis. Next base: position 149,631 of record SNQJ01S0006564.1, on the reverse strand, counting down.
GAAACTCGTCCGCAACACCTTCCTTCAGACAACTTCCGGGCTCAATTTCCATGGTGGGCGTGCTACGTTCTATCCCAAGCTCAACGATAATGGCATGGAGTGCCAATTGGTCGGCTCGAGCTCTCTGCCGAAGAATGGAAGTTTCCATTGACAGAGCGTGCTCCAGGTTCTTCCTCCTTTTCCTCTCTCTTTGTGGGTGTACCAGGACGAGCCTCGGCGAGGTCTGCCTCGCTTCCTTGTCATTGTTGATGAGGGGTGGATAAATATTCAGAAAGAATGAGCCAAAACGAGAATGCACCAAAACGAGAGTGAACCAGAACTGCACCAAATCTCCCAACCGGTGGGGAGGTCCAAAACGAGAGTGAACTAGCTCTGTCCAGGCTCTCCAACTTCCGAATTATCAAATGCCGACTTCGCATGGATTCCCATTAACCCTGTCATATTGAATGCTGGCTGAGTAAGTGCGTTCGCGTGAGGGAGAAGTCCCTCCTCCATATAGCGTCTATAATGGCCGACTACCATCGTAAATGTGGAAGGGATGGGGAGCGACCTACAACATTTAAGCTGTGGCTTGATGCTGAGCCATGTGAGAAGGTGTCGCCGCGTGTCACCCCATCTGGAGATAGTTACTCACATTATACATACATTGATTGCATACATTTAATTATACTATACTTAATGATCAACAATGAAGTTTGAGCCACTTTATATAATGATGAATGTGAATGAATCAATTTTTTAAAAAGCCTTGCCATATAATAATAAAATATTTTGTTAATAAAAATGATTCAATATTTAAAAAAAAACGTAACCATGTAGTAATAAAATATAACATATTATATGTAATATGTTATAATAACATATTACCTATTTTATTACTTTTAAAAAACCTTACCATGTGGTAATAAAATATTTTATTATCACATTATTTGAGATTGCTTTAATCCCCTTTCCACCACCAAAACCAAAACAATATTAATTAACTTAATCCCCTTTCCACCATCAAAACCAAAATAATATTAATTAACATATTTAACCATCAAAACCAAAACAATATTAATTAATTTAATCCCCTTACCACCATCAAAACCAAAACAATGTTAATTACAATATTAATTAATTTAATCCCCTTACCACCGTCAAAACCAAAACAATATTAATTAACATATTTAAATGCTTTGTAAAAACATTTTTTAAAAGAAATCTTCAAAATAACATATTATAGATCTAACATAATTGATCGACCACATAACAATAATTTTCTTCATTTTTTTCTCACTTAAGTTTTCCTTGGAGGCTAAACATAATGTATCCATAGGAAGAATATATTAGCTATCAATTTAATTTTAAATGTAAAAAAGATAGAGCTAGTTGTGAAAATGAGATGTGTTGTTAATAACACTTTCATTGAAGGTTGAGAAAATGAAGTCTTCATTGTCTTTGAGGACTCTACTTCAACCAAAGAATTATTTCCAAGACGAAGTTGCATTGATCTTGTTTCCATATAAAAATCAATATTTAAAAACAGATTCCCAACAAAGTTTCATTAATCTTGTTTCAATTTCAAAAATCAATATTTAAGAAAACAATTCAACGCATTACCCAACACAATTGTCTCTATCGAAAATATAGGGATGTCAAGGATCAAGCTAACCTACTGAAAATCATGGTTACATAGGATTGTCATTTCAAGGTTTGAAGGATTGTTCATGCATTTTCTTTTTGAAACTCTTTTTCATTTGAAGGATTAATGTAAAGTATTATTTTCCAGTGTTCTTATAAGTTTCATTTTTTGCAAGAGTTTCAAACATTGTTCAGTTTCACTCCATGCCCTTTGATTAAAAGAAACCGCTAAACCTAAAATGTACTAGACTTTGTTTCTAGGGTTCACAAACAAGTTTAGGGTTAGGGCCTTGGTTTAGGTTGGATAGTTAATTTATCCAGGGATAGAAAACAAAAATAGGAGTCTGATATAGGAAGATTTTCAAATCCAATTGTTGTATAAGTATAGTGAGGAAGCTCCTCTAACACATGAGTCAAACACGAGGTCGTGTAAAGGATATCTAAGGAGATATTCCCTCCAAATCTTAACTGAGCATAGTGGAGAGATCGTATTTTGGGGGATTTTCCTAAAGTGATACTGACCCATCTGGCGTCAGTCCTATGGAAGAGTTTTGGGCTTAGTTACCATTCCCATACGTTCGATCTTAACTGTCGACTGTACCCCCCAGACACTGACTACGACTTGGTAATATTTTCCTAGGTATCTCAGAGGTGACTAAGGGGGTTTTTCGTGGTCCTTGGGGCAGATTTAGTATAAAAATTTTCAGTACTGTTGGAGGGTTCCACTCGAAGTGTGGGTGATTGCACCAGATAAGGTTGGTCAGTAGAGGTCAGGATAATTACTTCTAACTCCTTCATTCATTGGTTCACGGGACTTAGTCAACCCATGCCTTCGTCTGGAAGGTCCTTTTCCAATTTTTCATTGCTTTGAACTTAGGACCTCATCTACCTGGGATGAATATTTGAAACATTTGTTTGATTACGATGTTTTTCTTAGGAATTTTTAGTGGAGTGTTTCTTTGTATAGTCGACATCATGTTGTTTTAGTATCACCACTTTTGGATCGTCGATTCAAGGTATTTGACCAACCCCTCTACTAGTCGGGAAGGACCCTTGGTATTTCTCTTGAAAGTGTGGAGCTACCTCTTAGAAGGCATGTGTTTTTATACCTTTGGTTCACCGGAGTCAGTGTGTGAGACAAGCAACCAATCATTTTGAGTCATGATGGAAGAGTGAGTCCAGACACTGCGATTCATACTTGCATTAGTTCACTAACCTCTGCGAGTCATGTTGGAGATAGGTCAAAAACCTATGGGAGTCATGTTGAGGGAAAGAAATCAACCTCTACGAGTCATGCTGGGAGAAAAATTGTAGTTAGTTCTAGTCATACTAGACAAATGTCACCAACCTCTGCAAGTCATGTTGGAGATCATCACCTAGCCACTGCAAGTCATGCTGGGGGAATTGATATTGTTGAGAACCCTAGATGAATAGGATGTAAGGCAAGGTTACCTTGTAATATTTGCAAAGGATATAACCTTACTCATTTTTTTCCTGCTATTTTAGTGGTATGAAGAGCGTGGTCCATGTCCAAAGGCCCTTCTAGTTCTATGTCGTCTTTGATTTCCCAACATTCTATTCAATCATTGGTTGATGAAGTGGTCATTCTGATGCAACCTACATCTGATACCACTCTCATTTTGGGGGGTGACGTGTCTCTTGACCATGTTGTCTCGCATCCTATTCAACTAGTGGTTGAGGAAGTGGTCGTGCCAATGAAATCTTCGACCGATCCCACTCTTCTCTCGGAGAATGACGAGTCTAAGGAGGTGATCTCACCGATGCAATCTTCGGCTGATCCTACTCTTCTTTCAGGGAGTGATGCATATTTTGACTACGTATTTAGTATTTCCAGTTTAGTACCTTCTGAACAAGGGGGCATTCCACTCTCTTTGAGCATGCTCCCTCCAAGTCCTAGGATGGTTTCCTTTAATTGGAATGATCTTGTGGAGTCTCTCCTTGATCCAGATTATTTTCGGCACGAAATGAGAGCGGAGATATAATAGAGAAATGCACAAAGATATCCCATATATTCAATAATATAATAGAAATTTATCAGAGATGCAACCATAAACACAGATATACAGTAATACATGATTTCTATTAATGAAATAAATGTACAGA